>JAFMPE010162708.1:1553-20928 GCA_024759925.1 Ficus religiosa
AGTTAAACGGAGGTTAAATTTGTTTTAACTGGTTGTGCACGCTCGGAATAAAGCAAAGAAAAAAATAAATAAATAAATAAAAATCACGTGATGATTAAAGATCCATCATATGATAAGTAATGTGACTGTCAGATCAACAAAATGAAATTACTGTAGACCAGTGTTCATCTTTTTTTTTTTTTTTTAATATATATGCTTAAGAGGTAATCCAAAGGTATAACAATAAATTACACGATATGCCATTAATTATTATTGTCACTTTTATGTATATAGTTTTAAAATCAACATTAGTAATTTTGAGAATTCTAGAATGTGAAAAGGTGATCTTAGGATTTTGTTATTGAACAATTAATTTAAATTTACATAATACTGTTAGTTTTGTATATATTATTTTGTTTGAAACATGATTGTAAAAATATCTTATTACACAATGCTTTACTAGTATTATTATTATTATTATTATTATTATTATTATTAAGAAACACTATTAATTGTCATTTTTTTAAATAATTATAGATTTAGATGTGTTTCTCATAAGGATGATCATAAAATCCATAAACCGATTTACCTACCCAAACATACGCAATTCAACTCAATATTAACCTATCATGATTGAACCCGATCTCATAACCAGGTTAACCTATGCGGCGTGAATGTTTATTGAGTGAGTTTGGGTTAATTTTTTAGGAACTTGCACTGAATTTTTTTTTTTTTTTTTTGGTTTCAAAATAAACATTAATTGGTATTCATTTGTCTTCACTAAGAGCCACGATTTAGATAATAATGAAGCTTCATTTGTTTTAAAGTAAACTTTAAATATTAATTTCTTTTCACTATTGAGTGATGATTTATATATTTAAAATTGTATTGGTAAGCTTTTTTTTTTTTTTTTAAGTTTTACTTTTACCCTAATTGTAGAGTGAGTTTTTTTTTTTTTTTCCCCTTTAATTATCAACATGATTGACAAATGAAAATACCTTTTGTGTTGTTTATTGCAACATTGTAAAGTGAACACTTATAACTGCTTGGTTTCAGTCTTAAGTCCACTTTTCCAATTGAAAATTTGTGAGGGAAAACCTTGTCAATTTCTTTTTTTAAAAAGTCTTCAAAATCGGTGATCCAAATACATTTCAGCTCATTTAGTGGAATAATCGAAAAGATATCATTTTGGATGAAAACAGTTGAATGAAAGTATTTGAACGTAAATATTTGGATTGTCATTTGAAATGATGTTTGGATGTTCATAATTTCAATAGAAACATTTAAATAGAAACATTTGAATATGTGTTTGGATAGATATTAAAAATAATTTTAATAAATCTTACAAAATTTTAATGTCCACGGAAAAATTGGATAGGGAATGTGAATGAGTTTTGGTTCCTCTTTTTCTCTCTAAACACAAAAAAAGAAAATTGTCTTAATTAGAATTGAAACGAAAAAGTTACGATATTTTAAAGTGTAGATAAAATAAGTAAATAACTATTCATTCTCAGATATTTACTCTGGAAGCGCATTTATAGAATCTAAATTTAATGAAGAGCTCAATTCTCATTTTAAACAAAATGGTTAAATGAAAACATTTTTACCATTTGAATGTTTTATTTTAATTTGAATTGCCAAACATCAATTGAAATTGTTCACTCTAACGTAATGGTGCAAGTATTGCAAATACTAAGTATATGATAAATATGCATGGTAAGTAGTGATCATATTTCAGTAAATGATAAGCATTAGTTCAACAATTAAGTAAAATAATTGAAAGTAAACCTAATTCTAAGTACATTACATTCATAGTTCATGCATGATAAGGAAATATCAATTTCAAAGGAGCTTTTAGGATGTTCAATATACTGACAACACCCCTATTAGTTTGAAAATATTTATACCAAAACATGACCTTTGAGTAGTTTCTTTTATGATTTTGGACATATCTTGCATATGTTTCTCGATCTCTATCTATTATATCTTTGTGTATCGTAAATTATGAGGTAAGTAACCAAAAAAAATTATTAATTTTACTATATTTAAAAATAAAATAAAATATATAAAGGGCCGATATTTTGTCCATATTTTCGTGAAAATTTTCATGATATTTTGTTATTTAATACTACACTTTTTACTAAAATCGATATTTCTGTAAAAAAAAAAAAAATCAACTGGATGCACTGTGGAAAAGATACTATATCCTTATATGTATCTTTTTTGGTTTTTAAAAATACGGAATTTTTCGTAAAAATATCAATAGAAATGTCGATTTTTCAATATTTGGACGAGTATTAAATATCAATTCACCAATTCTTTGACACGTGTTTTAGAAAAAAAATTTTTAGTTTTTTTTTTTTTACTTATTTATGTTCTGCTAATGACACACCTAGAGGTTGGTTAACCTTACACGCATACACATTAAAGTTGCATCGAAAAGAGAAAAACTAAGGTCTCGTTTGGTAATTTAACTCAAATTGTACTTTTTCATCTCAGTTTTTGTTTTTTTCTGAAAAAGTTTTTGTCTTTTCTAAAAAGTCAACAAAAATTTTCAACTCAAATTGTACTTTTTCAATTCAAACTCATTTACCAAACGAACCCTAAAAAAATTGAATGTCTTTTCTTATTTGGCAGGCTAATACAGCATCCCAACCGATCTCAATAATTAGTACATACTAAAATAGAAGGTCTCGTTACTGACATTTTTACCACTCCTTTGTAATAAACTAAAGAAGAGTTTAAAAGGATAAACTGCAGCCGAAGATAAGCATGCGATTATATTATTAGTATAATTTTTTGGTAGAATATTATTATAATTGTTGTTAAATTATTACATCTATCTCATCCGTACTTTAGATTAGATGCCACAACAGATAATACTCACAAAAAATTATTAATACATATTAAAAAAGAGTGTCTGATTATTGTTCTTTCTACGTTATGCTAATATTTTTGTCCCTCCTTTATAATAAACTAAAGAAAAGTTACAAAGGATAAACTGCAATTGAAGATAAGCATACGATTATATTATTAGTATAATTTTTTGGTAGAATATTATTATAATTGTTATTAAATTATTACATCTATCTCATCCGTATGTTAGATTAGATGCCACAACAGAAAATACTCACAAAAAATAATGCTATGGCCGAGCCGACTAATTCCTTTTGGCTCTTTTAGCCATGTATTTTTTTAAAAAAAATTAATTTTTGCATTCTTTTTGGTAGAAAATAAATTATTTTACGTTTAATCAATTGCTTATTTACTTTTAAAAAAAATCAATTACTTACTTAAAAAAGGAAATAATCCATATATTGATAGGCTTTGTGAAAAGGGAAAAATCCTCAAGCACAAGGTTGATATAGGAAAAAACATAAAAATAAAAAAGGATGATCAATGTCTTGTAAAAAAAAAAATAGGACAATTAATGAGTTAAAAGGGTTATCGTTATAAATGATTTTCAAATTATACGATGTTAGTCTCTTACTTTAATTTTAAAATATCAAACTGTTATAAACTTTTCAGTAATTGTACTATATAGCATATTTTAAAAGATGCTAATGAAAATTATAGCATATTTTTAGAATGATGTAAATTATAGCATATTTTAACTGTACATTTTAATTTATTCTGATTTTGTCAATCTCTCCTTTCACACACACATTTTCCCTCTTATACATCTCTTTCTTTCTCCCCTTCTCTCTCTCTCTCTCTCCTCGTTGACCGAAGAGGATCCATACCGGCGATGGTGGGAAGATCATAGCAACGACTAGAACCAGACGGCAGTGCAAAGAACTTGATTGCGACAGTGCCGAGAGTGCGATTGGATTCTAGTGGTGAGACGAGTGCAATCACGATGGGATTATGAGTTTTCTCTCCCCTATGGTTTTTTGCAGGATGACAGCGAGAGGAGAGCAGCTGCAATGAGATCGCGAGGGGGATGGAAAGGCAAGGTTTTCTCTCCTTCCTAGGTCGGGTTTTTGCTTCTCTGGTTTTTTTTTTTTTTTTTTTTAAGGTCAAATGACAATCATCCTCAACTCCAGCATCGGAGCTGTCGTCTTCTTTGGCGGCGACACTGGGCTATTAGTGTTAGGTTTGAGTTTTGGTTTTTTACGGCTGCTTTGTAATAAATTGGTTTTGAGGGATTTGTTGTAGATTAGTAAAATAAAATAATTTATTGTTATTTGTTTTGTAATTTATCATGTATTTGCCATCACATTATGTAAACGCTATTTTTTTTTTTTTTTGGGGTAAAGATCTTTGAATGGAAATTACCATATTTTATAGTAAATACCTTGGTCTCCAATAAGTAAATATAAATATTTACTAGTAAATAATTATCAATATAAATTTCAGAAAATGGTTTTTTTAATAGAACATGGTAAATTTTTAGATTGTCAATTTACATTTATTAGTAAATACTAAGATTTACTAATAAAATTTGATTTTATTGATAAGTTCATAATTTCTAAAACGACGCAAGTATTGGTAAATATTAAGATTTACTAGTAAATACGAAGATTTACTTAACAAATTGATAAATTTCAAAACAAATAACAACGTAGAATTGATAACATTAGATTTACTTATTTACTCGTAAATATTTAATTTACTTGATAAATTGATTATTTTTAAAATAACATAAATTAATAGTAAATACTAAGGTTTTTTAGGTAAAGATTTTGATTTACTTGATAAATTGATAATTTTTGAAACAATATAAATACTGATTTACTAGTAAATATAAATATTTCATTCTACTTAGTAAATGATGAATATCACATTTCCCCTAAATACATAAATTATGTAGTAAACATACATTATTTGAAAATTAATATATTTATTGATTTTAAATTAAATTGTTTTTTTAAATTAGTCATTTTTTAACTTAATCTTAAAAAAAAATTAAATTGTGTGGTTAATCTAAATATTTATTAAGAAATTACGATATTTGCTAGTAAATATTTTGATTTACTTGACAAAATTGATAATTTTAAAACATAAATACTATATTTACTAGTAAATACAAAGATTTTTTTTTTTAAACTAGTAAATACAAAGATTTACTAGTAGAAATTAAAAGAAGTTAACAACGAATTTACTTGAAAAGTTCAGTAAATACGTGGATTTACTTTTTTCTAAAGAAATAAATAAATTTACTATAAGTACCAATTTATATTGTAAATTATACTAATATACTAAAGGAAATGGGTTTTTTACTGTTTCTTTCTATAGTAAAAGGACTGTTGCCCTTTCTTTATGTGCTTTTTCCACGTTTACAGTGAACGGACGCTTTTGTCCTCTTTTTTTGCCTGCCAGTTAACTTTCCACAGTGAATGGACATTTTTGTCCTTTTATCACTGTGAGGACGATTTTGCTCTCATTTGTTTGCTTGCCGGGTCCTGCCTCCACAATAGATGGACGTTTTTGACCTCCAAACCTTAATCTTCCTTTCTCTTTCTTGCTTCTGCCGCTCATACTCCCCTCATATTTTCTCTCTCTACTGTTGATGTTCTAACTTTCTCTTTCTCTCTACCGCGCTCTCTCTCTCTCTTTCCTTATTCTTCAGATTTTTGGCCTCAAAACCCTAGATTTTGGTTTTTTTTTTTTTTTTTGTTATCTCCGCCGCTCATTCCCTCTCTTTCACTCTCGGCTTCTACTGTTGATGATATTCTTTTCGGTGTGATTGTTTTCTCCAAATCCTAAAGTTTGGTTTTTGTTTTTGGCTTTTTGGCCTTTTTTTTTTTTTTTTTGATGTTGTTGGGTTTTTGTGTTGAAGGTTTAAATGGGTTTTTGTGTTGAAAGTTTAGATTTTGATTTTTTTTTTTTATGTTGTTTTCTTCTTGATCACTATATCCGGTTTTTTTTTTTTTTCCTTTTTGTTATTTTTTAACTCACTGTTGATTTTTTCTCTTGGGTTTTCTTTTCTTTCTTTTTTCCAATCGGTGAGTTTTGATTTTTGGTTTTTTTTTTTTGTCTCTGAATCCTTTTTTTTTTTTGTTGGTTCATTTTTTTGTTGGGATTTTAGATTGTTATTATTGTTGTGTTTTTTTTTCCTAATTGTTGTTTTTGTTTCCTTTTTTTTTCCTTTTTTTTTTGGTCATTTTGTTATTTTTTTAACCCACTATTTGTTTAGATTTTTGGCCTCCAAACCCTAGATCTTGGTTTTTTTTTTTTTTGTTCTCTCTGCCTCTCATTCCTTCTTTTTCACTCTCGGTTACTACTGTTGATGATCTTCTTTTCTGTGTGTTTGTTTTCTCCGAACCCTAAAATTTGGTTTCTGTTTTTTGTTTTTAGTTTTTTTTTTTTGGTTGATATTGTTGGGTTTTTGTGTTAAAGCTTTATATGGGTTTTTACGTTGAAGATTTTGATTTTGATTTTTAGTCTGTTGTTTTGTTCTTCATTACTATTTCCCTTTTTTTTTCCCCCCTTTTGTTATTTTTTAATTACTGTTGATTTTCCCTCCTCGGTTTTCTCTTCTTTCTTTTTTCCGAATGATGAGTTCTGATTTTTGGTTTTTTTTTTTTTTTTTTGTATCCGAACCTTAAATTTTGATTTTTGATATTTTTTGTTGGTCGATTTTTTTGTTGGGATTTTACATTGTTATTATTGTTGTGTTTTTTTTTTATATTGTTGTTCTCGTTTCTTTTTTTTTTTTCCCCTTTTTTTTTTGGGTCCTTTTGTTTCGTTTTTTTTTTTTTTTAACTTATTGTTCATTGTTTATCTTGGGTCTTATCTCCTCTCCTTTCTCCGAACCCTAAATTTTTTTAATCTATTTTTTGAGTTTTTGGCTGGTTTTTGGAAACAAATGCAGAGTAAAAAACTTAAAGAAAAGATAGTGTATGCTTTTTTTTAATTTATTTTGGTACAGTTTTTATTTTAATAATGATATTTGATTTTTACTAATTTGTTTTTGTAGATTGTAATAATGATGGTGGCAAAATGGACGAATGCAAGTATTAAATGGAGGATTGAGGACTTTTTTTTTTTGTTATGTTTATATCTTCATATTTGTTCTCTTTTTTTCTCCATGAGTAATATTTTGCTGATTTTGTTTGCAAATTTTATGTCTATATTTTGTATGTTGATGATTTTCTGTTATATTTAGGATTTGCAGTTCGGTTTTTTTTTGCTTTAAATTTTTTTTATGTGGTTTGATTTTGTTATAAATAGGATATTTTTTTGTAATGGTTGATTTTGACTAGGTTAGTGTTTATGTGGTATTTTATTGTCATCATTCTTTAGTTTGTTGTATCTAATTCGTAAGATAAAATATCTGTTTAGTAACTGTATTGTATCATTTAGTTAGATTTGAATGGATTGTTAGACTTTTATACTATTTAGATTTCTAGCTCATGTAACTACATTAGGTGATTTGTCCTTGGCATTTAATTCTTTTAAATTATCCTCTTTTTTTTTTCTTGTTGTAATTGTGTTATTTGCTATAATTTTGTGATTTAGTGTCTCATGATTACTTTTACTGAGATTTTTAACAAATACAGCTTTATCATTAATGGATCTAATTTGGTTAAAATCGCTTATCTCTTATCTGTTGTATGTGTAAAAAGATTTTTTTACTTTCTGCAACACCGACTCTTTTTAAGAAAAAAATTTTGGTTATCCTGTTTAGCCGACTTCCTCTTATAAATAAATTATTTCTTCATTTATTACTTTATTACCACCCTTTATCATTAATGCTTCTGTAAAACTCTCTTAACTACTCTGGTTTCAGCCTTTATTTATTTATGTTCAAACGTGCTTTTTTTATCCAAGTATTGTTCTTATTTAAAGCTCTTAATTAGTGTTGATTGTTGTTTTCACTTTGTTTATTCTTAATGGTTCTCAGTATTTTCTTATACTATTTCAACATGTTTATTATTATGATGATGATATTGTAAAGAGATTTATTATTATTTTTTATTGTGTTATGCTTATTTTCTCTGTTTTTGGTTTTTTTTTTTTTAATCTGACAGTGTACACAGTTCTTTTTTCTCTTATTTGTGGATGTTTTGTGAATATTATTATTATTATAAGTTAGATGATTATTATGTTATATGATTTGACAATTTTTTATAACTATAGTACTGATTCTTTGGGATTTTGAATTCCTTTCTAATTATATTTTGCCTTATAATTATGTTGAATCATGTTTTTATTTTTATACCATTTATAAAATTTTACTATTTATTTTATTTATATGATGTTAGTATATTATTGTTGCTGTGGTAACTTTACTGTATTGTTTTTTTTTTCCCCCCTTTCCCTGTTGTTGTTTCCGTGTTCTGTTATTGTAGATGTTCTTGACAAGAACTTTTGAATTATAATTTTTCTATACTATGATGATTTCTATTCAAATATGTAATAATACATATACTAGATTTATTATTTAATTTGGTATTTATTACTAAATATGATATCATTGGTAGCATATGTTACATAACTGTTAGATACTATTTGACCATCTTTACTGTTGCCGTGGATGTTTAAGATCTGTTAGTTTTGTTTTTGTCACAACATAATAGTACTAATTATATATTATTGTAATATTTCAATTTTTTTTAATATGTTTCCTTTTTTTTTCTCCCTCTTTTCTTTCTGTCTTCCTTGGAAACATTTATAAATTTTTTTTTAACACATTCCTAAACATTACATTTGGTAACTGTGAGAAATGATGTTGAATTATATTTTAGTTATTGTTTAACAGATATTCTTAATGATATAAGAGATTTGAGCATGTTATTAAATATTTAATAAAAATTTGTATAATATTTTTTATAGTTCATATGTATATATCATGTTATTTATTTAGATTAGTGTATGTAATTACGTATAATGCAGGTTTAAGTTTGTGTTTTTTTCCACTATCTTGCATGATTATTATTATTTTTGCTTTCTTTTTTGTTTTATAATTTGATTTTTTTTCCTTTTAATTTTTATTGCTCGGGGATTTTTTTTTTCATTAAATTGTTGTAATATTTAAGTTTATTAGAACAATTTTTGTATTTAAATGTTTTTATAATTATAAATTATTGTCATCTTAGTTGTACGGTTTAATTTCTTTTATTATGTAATCCTGTAGTGTAACAACATATTTTTTATGTTGTATAGATTTATATTTTGTTTAGATTTAAATTGGATAATTAACTGGTGATAATGAATAAAGATAATTTAATTTATTTATTATTTGATTTAATAAATGCAAGTTTTTATTGAAGAAAAAAAATACATAGAAAAAAAAGAAGTAGTAGATAACATGTTGGTGAATTAGATTTTTTTTATTATTCCATCTTAAATTTTTTATTCAGTATAGATTCTTATTTTGTTTAAAATCATAACTGATCATAATGAATAAAAATAACTTATATATTACTTAATTTAAGAAATGTAATTCTCATTAAAAAAAACTTAAAAAATATATTAAAAAATAACATTTTGATCAATTACTATGTAGTAAAAATAGATAAAATTGGACTAATAAAAATTTTAGATGTCCATATGGAGAGGGGGAGAGAGAATAATAAGTAGATGGTTACAATTATTAACAAAGTCAAATATTATATATATATATATATATAAATCAATCTATTGTTGAACTAATATACATAATTTTTTAGAAAAATAATATAACATATGCCTTTAAAAAAACTTAAATAAATTAAACTATAAAATAAAAAACATTATTTTCCTCAATTATTTTTAATTATGTAAAATAAAACTACATAAATAAAAAAAATATATAAGATTTACAAAATGTTAAATTCAAAAAAATTTAGAAGCTAAAAAAAAACAAATTAACATAATTAAAAAATTTGTTTAACTAATAAACACAATTTTTTTTTTAATAAAATGATATCAAATATATCTAAAAAAAATTTAAACAAACTAAACTATAAAATAAAAAACAATATTTTCTTCAATTATTTTTAACTATGATTAGATTATTTTATAGTTTAGAATAATATTTAATATTATTAGGTTGTTACTGTTTCACTTTTTTTTTAGTAAATAAAATTCTTAATATTTTTTTTCCTTACTTTTTTATGTATGATATTTACCTTTTAATAATATTTTATATTGTTGCTTTTATATTTTATATTAAAGAAAATAAAGTTAAGAAGAATGAAAATAAGAGTCCATAAAGATACCAATGATTCAAAACGTCAGAAAAAATGAAATTATACAAATAATAATGAAGTATCCACATCAACAAATATACATTTTCTAAATAATCAGTTTGAAGAATTAAATATAGAGATTATTACTAGTTTTTGAACTAGATTTATTCAATTATCTTCAACTTATGACACTGGCGAAGGAACATCAAATCCATCTTCGGAGGATAATAATTTACCATCAATTGAAAAGTAATTTCTTAATCTTAAATTCTTTCTTTATTTTTTTTTTTATAGAATTATAAATTTGAAGAAAATTTTTTACTAACATTTTTTTTTGTTTTCTTTTTTACATGAATTTTTTACTTAGATTTTAATGATGAATATATTGATATCGGAGATTGTAATTGTGTATGTCAATATTGAGGAGCATTATTTTGGAAAAATGAACAAACACAAAATACATATCCACCAAAAAAGATTTTTATGTTATCAAAATGGAAAAATTATGATACTCTTGAGGAAAAAAACACCACTAATTTTAGATGAACTATTAGACTATTATGGAGGACCTTAGGTACAAGTTTCAAAAAAATATTAGAATTTATAGTTCTATGTTTACTTTTACTTCATTCAGAGCAAATATTCAATTAGATATTAATAATTCATCAGGACCATATATTTTTAAAATTAGTGGATAAATTTATCACCTAATTGAATATTTACTTCCAATTAATAATAATCGTCCAAAATTTACACAATTATATATTTATGATACAGAAAATGAAATTCAAAATAGAATAGCAACATTTTCAAATAATAATGATTTAAATAATTTAAATGAGATTACCGTTAAAAAATTAATTATAATATTAGATGAAACAAACAAATTAGTCTAACTTTTTAAAAGCGTCAGAGATATTTATAAAAACAATCAAATACCATTAATGAAACTAAGATTAATTGGAGGACGACAAGGACATAATACACAATATTATCTTCCAACTTCAACAGATATAGGTGGTTTAATTGTTGGGGATTTTTGTCTATGTGAGAAAGGTAGGTATATTATTATTCATAGTCGGACCAGAGAATTACAAAAAATTAATAAGCTTTACTCATCTTATATGACATTGCAATATCCATTGTTATTTCCTTGTAGAGAAGATGAATATATAATTGACATAGAATGGAATCCAAATTTAATTGGTAGACAACCACGTAAAAATTGAATATCAATGAGATCATTTTATGCTTTTCAACTTCAACAACAATTACATAAAGCAAATATATTATTTATAGCTGGACGGGTTTCTAACAATATATTATAGATAGTTATGCTTCTATTGAAGAAGATCGTTTAGATTGTGTTAGACAAAATCAAAATAATTTAAGATCTGAAATTTACAAAGGTATCCAAGATGCTATAATTAGAGGCGATACAGACGCAAAAGAAATAGGGAAAAGAATTATATCTTATATTGGGAGTCCAAGATATATGATTCAAAATTATCAAGATGCAATGACGATTTGCAGATATTATGGAAATCATGATATATTTTAAATATTTACATGTAATCCGAAATTACCAGAAATCAGAACCACCAATCACAGCAGCCATGTCTGGCTCCGGCACCGACGACGGTTCCGTCGAGATCCCCAGCGACGAGGAGAAAAATGATGTCCGACGTGGACATCGCGATTCGGAGAAGACCTCACTGGATAGATCGTGATTCGAGATGGTGGCGACAAATCCATCACCAGAATCGCAATCTCTGTCGTTGTTGCCATCGCGGGCTCCATCACTAGAAGCTCGTGATCTCCGACATGCTTTCCGTCAAAAGATTCCTCGTTGTCCTCGTCAGCCGCAAGCGAGTGTGGACGGATCTTCGTCATCTGATCGCGATTTCACGAAACTGGTCGAATTGCGATTTCTTCAGGAGCGTCGCAATAGCACCACGATCGACGAGCAATGACGACCGATGAGCAGCAACCTCCCCACAACGATGACTTCTTCTTCAGCAATGGCATGCCAAATAATGGCGGCGCTTGGGAGGGATTAGGTTAGGGTTTTTCGATTTGGGGTAGTTTTAGGAGTTGTGTCGTCGATGCCAGAGCCAGACATGGCTGCTGTGATTGGTGGTTTTGATGTGGGGGGGTATTTTCGGGTTTTTGTTTTATTGTTTACCTAATTCTGCTATTTTGTGACTCTTCCTACCTGCTATAATTTTAGAACATTATAGTGTGATATGTTATTTTGCCTATTCTCCTTAAACTTTTTAAGGTGTTTCACCAATGATTATTCCGTTAATATATGTGAAAAATTATATTAAAAAAATTCATATAAAGTTATTTTGGAAGCTTTTTTATTTTATTTTTAAGTTAATGGTCATTTTAAAAAAGATTTCTTAAAAAAAAATTTTCCAAAAACAGCTTTCATTTCTGGTGATAGAACCAAATCATTACTAACAGTACATGATTGTACCGGGCGACTGAAAATGGGAGACTTGTGAAATATATTTAAAATGATTTTAAAATAAAAAATAATTCAAAGTTATTCTCAATACTGTTTTTCTATCTAATTTTGATAAATTATTGACTAACAAATTATTCATAAAAAAAAAAAAGTCAAGGACATTAATTTTTTTTTTTTGAATAAAAACTGTTTTATTAAGCAATAGCATATAAAAGAAACATTAGTAGAGATTATAAAGGGAGTCTCATAAATCCACATATTGATATAATTAGAATTGAATATAAATTTAACTAAGAGATGGGCTACATGATTGGCACTATAACGAATATGGTTTATTTAGTTAAGAGATGGGCTACATGATTGACACTACGACGAATGTGGTTAACACCTGGATATCTCAACTGAGCAAGCAACTCTTTTATATCCACCCTTCTAAAGAATAATAATCTATGTATGAATTATCTTTTTTTTTATTAATAATAATTTGAAATATTGTTACATTAAAGATATTGTATCTCTAAATAAAAATATGATATTTGAATTGATATTTAAAAAATTGATGTTAGAATTGATATTATCAAAATTACATATTATATAATAAAATTTTAGGACAGATAGACGTTGAAAAACACAAATATTTCTCTAAAAAAAAACAAAGAAAAAGAAAAATATTTTTTTTATTTAGAAAAACAAAAGTCTTTTTTTGTTGAAGAGAAAAATAAAAGTCATTAATCAATATAGGATTGTGTATAATTTATGGATTATTTATGAAAGTAACCATGCATTAATGGGTTTAAATTTTTAGAATAAAGAGAGCCAAGTGCAGTTAAATTTAAAAAAAAAAAAAAAAAGTAAAATAGGAGTAGGGGCAAAAAAAAAAAAAGAAAAAAAAAATAGAACGAGAAGAAGAAGCAGGAAGGAACAGATAAAAAAAAGGTCAAAAAACCGAAACGAGGAAGAAAACGTACGGTATTTGGATAGAGATATATACGTTTACCTTCTATTTCTATTTTTTCTCTATCATATTATCTTTCCTTATATACATATATATACATCATGTGTACATACTATATATGTGTGTACATTTTGGATTGATGATCTGGGTGATGATGCTTTGTTGATCTCCATTAATCTCCGCGGCGTTTCTGGATTCTCAAATTTTCCATTTCTTTTTTTTTTTTTTTTTTTTTGAATCATTTGGTAAATTTCTTATCTCTCTTTTCTGTTCGAATCATGTCGATTGGTTTAGAGTTTCCGTTTTTGTTATATGATTTGATTTGATTTGATTGCAGTCGATAAATGAAAAGAAAAGAAAAGAAAAGAAACGTCCAAAAAGTTTTTCAATTTTAGTTTTTAATTTCCATTTTCTCTTCTTTTGATGAAATTGAATTATGGTTTTGACGTTTTTGGTTAATCATCGAAGATGCTGAAAAGAAATTTTCAGTTTTTTGGACTTCTATTCCCTTTCTGAAATCATATCAAACCAAGAATTGAACAAAATTTCGAATTGATTTGACTTTTTCTTTTTCCTTTGATCAAAATCGAAAATTTAGAAACTCGTTTGGGAATCAGGAAATAGGCGAGCGATCATTGGGATTCCGGGCACCGGCGAAAGTGACGACGGATCCGGTGGTGGAGAATAGGGAAGGGGGCTCTGACTGTTTGGTGGGCCTGGAGTGCTTGCTGGACATCGTCAGAGCCCTCGGAATGGGCTCCTGCCTCGCCGGAGAAGGCCCCGCCGGCGCAGGCTTTCCCCACGGCACGGGCTCGTCGGCGGCGGGGAGGAGGAAGGACCGGAGGAAGCACCGAAGGACTAGTTCGTCATCATCGTCGCCTTCCTCGGCGGTTTCTCCATACGGAACAATGGACGCCAAGATGGAGGTGTTGCTGCATAGAGTGCCAGGGAGGATGTACCTCAATGGCTGCTCCGACGCGGCATCGATCTTCACTAAGCAGGGCAAGAAGGGAGTCAACCAGGATGCCATGATCGTCTGGGAGGTACTTTCCTTACAGTAACAGAGAGTATGTTCGGTGTTGGGTTTTCATTTTCGTATTGTTAAATCAGGTTATTGATTTTTTCAGTCTTACCTTGCATACCTTTTTCTTGCTAAATTTAATGTTTTCAAACCTAATACCTTTGGCTGTTTAAAGGGTTAGACCTGGGTTTTGCCTTTTTATTCGAGTCGTATGACAATAACTTTGAATCAGGTAGTAAGTAGTTCCAAGTTCCAGTTGGGTTAATATTTTATCCAGTTTCTAGTGTAATGCTCGATTGGATCACTTAATATGTATGTCTTGATTATTGGACGAGTAATTTTGTCTTTCCGCCGCTATTTTCTTTTCTTTTTTTGCGTCTTTTTTTTTTTTTTTTTCCCTTTCATTCTCTGCTGATGTGATTTTGATTCTCTATGTATATATCATCAGTCCGATAATTTGTTGGACTAATTATAGAAATGATGAGCGAATTTATTTTTCTCGGATTGATTTGTAGTTTTCATTTCTCCTTCAGGCCTCATTGTTGCTTCTCTGCCCCATTCTCTAACACATTGCTCCTCTTGAAAGTTGCGATGTGAATTCCTTACGTTATAATGACGGAATTTTTCTTATAGTAATTTTTATGATTATGATTATAATAATTTCTGCGCGGAGACTCTATGTTGGTTCTGAAAAGTAATTCTTCTGTTTTGCAGAATTTCGGATCAAAAGCAGATACCACCTTCTGTGGTGTCTTTGATGGCCATGGTCCTTGGGGCCATTTAGTTGCCAAAAAGGTGAGGGACTCTCTACCATTGAAGCTGAACTCCCTGTGGGAACTAATTAGTAGCTCCAAAAACGGGCTTGTCGGAGGTAGTACGGGTGCGTTGGGAAGTTTGAAGTCAGAAGAGATTGCATCCACACCCTCTCCTACACACTGTGATAAGCAGACTGAGATTTTATCGACATTGAAAGATTCGTTTCTGAAAGCTTTTAGGGTAATGGACAAGGAACTCAAACTTCATCCTCATATTGACTGTTATTGCAGTGGGACAACGGCGGTAACCCTGGTCAAGCAGGTACTTTGAGATGTTACACAACTCTCTGTTCTTGGTCTGTGATGAAATCTCGAAGATTCTCTCTAATATCTGGACTTTGTTTACAGGGCCAAGATCTTGTTATTGGAAATATTGGGGACTCGAGAGCTGTAATGGGTACCAGAGACAAGGATAACTCGCTCGTAGCAGTTCAGTTGACCATCGACCTTAAACCAAGTGTTCCAAGTATCTCTCTCCCTCCCTTTCGCTCCCTCTCTCTCTCCCTACTCTACTACTATTAGCTGAATAAAAAAACAATGAACGGTTTCGGAACGTCAGTCCCTGCCTTTTTGAATTGCTTTATTTTCAAGACATTGTAATTTGTATTATACACTTCATATCCTGTTTCTATAGTTAGAATGCAACATTATCCTGTTTCTACGGTGAGAACATAAGATTTTATAAGTTAAAGGATTGTGATTTATACCTCCAAAAATAAATCTGTTGAAAGATTTAGGCAAAAAGACACAACTGTTGGTTCTTATTAGTTTGTTTCCATGTAGGGGAAGCAGAGAGGATTAGACTATGCAAGGGACGGGTATTTGCACTAAAAAGTGAGCCTGAGGTTGTTCGAGTTTGGCTGCCATACATTGACTCCCCTGGCCTTGCCATGGCCCGTGCCTTTGGAGATTTTTGTCTAAAGGATTTTGGCTTGATTTCTGTCCCTGATGTTTCTTATTATCATCTCAGTGAGAAGGATGAATTTGTAATATTGGCGACAGATGGGGTAAGAGATTAAACTTTGAATTATTTCTTTTGTATTTATTTCCTAATTGATAATTGTTATTAGTTTCACTACTATAACTTGTGCGGATTTTCATTTTATTAATTATTTGCATTCTTTCAATTGCTTTGCTACCTAGAAGACTACCATGTAAAGTATGATACACATATATGCCTCAAACTTGAATAGAGTTCTTGAGTGTCAAAATAATTTTGCATGTAACATAAACATGAAATTCATTAAGTGATTCTGAAGTGTAGATGTTTTTTTTAAGGGGTTCCAATTCTGGTCCCAAGACAAACGCATGAATGGGTTGTTGCCTTTGTTTTTGAGTTGATATATGCTAATATATGCAGTTTGCTTAAACATTTGCGTCAAATTCCATTGTTCCTTTTTTCATCGTTTTTCCATAATGCTTGCTTTCTGATTTGCTCTCTTCTTCTTGTGTCCATCCCTGTTGCTGTGCTTTAGCTTGAACGATGTGTGTTGTCTGTTGCATACTAACCTTTTACTTTTGGCAGATCTGGGATGTTCTCACGAATGAAGAAGTAGTGAACATAGTTGCATCAGCCCCACGAGCTACCGCAGCTCAAGCTCTAGTGGAATCTGCGGTACGAGTCTGGAGGTTCAAGTACCCATACTCAAAGGTTGATGACTGTGCCGTAGTTTGCCTCTTCCTCAACCCAGGTTCACCCAATGCTTCCATTTCCACCGCAGATCAGAAAATAACGGTGCAGGACATGTTAAACAACGACAGTAACAAGGACGCTTATGCTCTAGTTTCTATAGACCATTCGGAAAAAAACATCTAGAGAGCCCTCTGAGGCCTTCATCCCAAAATCAGAATGAGGGCTTCCTCGGAGGCCATGATTGAATAATTCATATTTTTTGTGTCAATAGCTTATATCCATTCTTTTTGACATTAGATTCTTGAATGCTGGGGGAAAGGTTGAAGTGGTATACTGAAGTTGTTTCGAGGCCACGCTAAGTTTATTTCGAGGAAAGACGTGGACTCGTTATTGTTCTTCTTCTTTTGGGATATTTTTTGCGTGAAAATTTTGGTGTCTCCCAGCATTGTGGATTTGGAGTTTCTGTTTAAAAAAAAAAAAAGAAAAAAGAAAACGTAGGTGTCTCTGAGTTGTTCACCAGCGTATAGTGTGTCTGTGTCTCTATTGTTGGGGTTGAACATGCCTTGTTGTATTGTTGGGTAAATTCCTTTTTTACTCATTTCATTGGGTGGATTTGGGTTGTTATTTTTTTTTTCGTAATTCCATGACCACCTTTCCTGGTTTACTTAATTTCAACGCACTCTTTACTTCTTGTACTTTCATTTTATAAATTCTCTCTCTCTCTCTCTCTCTCTCACACACACACACAACACACTTTACATTTTGTACTTTTATGCTAAATTTGATATGGTGGAAAAGAGGAAGGAAGGAAGTGGATTAAGGGAAAAGTGGGGAGAAATTGATTGAGTTGGTTGTTTGATAAAACTAAAAAGAGAAGGAAAAGAAAATAGGATGAAAAAAACATTGTAATGATGGTCAATTTTTTTATTTCCTCTAAAAGTGTGCGGAAAATTAAAATCGATCAAATAATTATTAAAATTACATTTTTATCCTAGTTTTTAAAGTAAAATAATATATAGGTAAATAAAATAATAATTAAATAATCTTTTATTTTCTTTCCTTCTATGATATTAAACACCAAAAAAAAAAACAAAACAAAACAAAACAAAAACAAAAACAAAATCTTTCATTCAATCTTGTTTTCTGTCCCTTCTATTTTTCCTTTTTATCTTGTTTTCTTTCTATCTTATCAAATATAGGGTTATGGTAGAAAATAATCTCTCTCTCTCTCTCTCAATTTCAACGCACTCTTTGCTTTTTGTACTTTCATTTTAGAAAATAATCTCTCTCTCTCTCTTCCCCCATAACAATCTAATGGCTGTTGGGTGTGAAAGATCTCTCCCTGCCCATAACAATCTAATGGATGGCTGTTGGGTGTGAAAGATCTCCCCCTCCCCATAACAATCTAACGGCTGTTGGGTGTGAAAGATGCGACAAAGTTGGCTATGTAGACATTCATGTAATGAAAAAGGTATATGTAGGAAAATGACTTTTTTTTTTTTGTTAAAGATATTAATTAATGTCCGTTATGAATTGGGAGATAAAATATATAGTAATTATAGAAAATAATATAAATAAATAGCAATGCAGAGAAATCAAAATATAGAGAAAGTTTTCTATTATTAATATTTATCTCATTCTTTCTTTCTTTTCTCTCTGTCCTACACCTCTATTCTTCACAATGTTTCCCTCTCATTTGCTCAAGATTTATTTCTTCGCTCTCTCTTTCATCTCTCTTTCTCTTCTATTCTACGGATGTTTGCCTTCGTTTCTTTGTGTATATCAAGCTAGATGAATGAAGGCCTCTTTATCGGAACAAAAGGCCATCAATTGAATCTCCATGACATCAACTTTTGGACAATTTGGCAACCATTCGGCAAGTGGTATGTCAAATGCTTATCAGCATCCTTTCAATCAAAGCTGGTCATTCCACGCTTGCTTTTAGCAATTCTGAATGAAGGGTATCCACTCTAAGTCTAAAGCTAGTAGGGTGGCATCCACTTGCACAGGCTTTCACAACAATGTTTCAGCCTTCATTTGGTGTTACGGTTGGACTTAAAATTTTTAAGTTGGAGTTGGTTGACTTTTTAAAAACTAGTTATAATTTTTGTTGACTTTTTAGGAAAAAAAAAAAACAAAAACAAAACAAAACAAAAATTGAGATAAAAAATTTAAGTTTGAGTTGAATCACCAAATGGAGCATCAATTTTTGTTAAATTTAATTTTAAAGATGGTTTTTAAAATTGGCCAATTAGGTATTTTAACACAACCCTCCCTTTGTCTTAATTTTTATTTTTATTTTTATTTTTATAATTGACTTTTTCCCCTTTTTTCTTAGATACAGGTTACCCCTTAGCTGACTAGATAGTTCAATAATGACT
>JAFMPE010162819.1:1077-20430 GCA_024759925.1 Ficus religiosa
TGTGTGTTCTTCTACTACTGCTCGGATGTGATGGTTCCTCACTATAATTTTTTTTTAAAATAACTTATAACAATTAATTAACTTATCTGTAACTTTGTGTAAAATTATGTGTCACATAATAAGTTTGTGGTAAATAGTATATCATGATATACATAATTTTACACAAGTTACAAGTAAATTAACTAATTATTACAAATTACTTAGAAGAAAGTTATATTTAAGGGATTTTCCACTTAAGGGATAGTAGAAAAACCCTATATATATGGCCTACTCTCGTATCCGGCATCTCATTTAATAACAATAGAGTGCCGAATATGAACGACATTTGTACTGGTTAATCTTTTGAGTTGTACCGTTTACTCTCTCTCTCTTCACATATTAGAAATCAAAACCTTGGTTGTTTGAAGGTGAATGTTAAAGTATTGTTTAGATTCAAGAAAGAGTCTTGTTTGGACGTTGTAAATATTGAGTGATATTTGAGCAGCACAAACCTAATAAAAATTAGTTCCTTTCCATGTCTGCTTTGCTATCAAATTAAAAAAAAAAAAAAAAAGTCCCTTCTTATAAAAAGGAAAATATTAATACTTTTGTAATGTATTATATTGCTAATGCTAAGGTCATTAGATGACAAATTTTATAGCTTTATTTGGAGTTTGAGTTTAATTTTAATTAAATTATATTTTTTTTATCTCAATTTTTATCTTTTTCTGAAACAAAATTTATAACTTGTTTTTTAAAAGTCAACAAAATTCAACTTTAAAATTTCATCTCCAACAAATGAATCTAACAAATGAATCAAAGGCAAACTATATCATTTCATCGCAAGTGTTTGCTTAGAATAATAGCACTTTTAATTTAAAAAAAAAAAAAACCAAATCATTGGACTTGTTTGTTAAATTTATTAGAAACAAATTAACGAGAAAAAGTATGTGTTTCATGATTTTTTATGCAAAAAAAGAAGAAGAAGAAGAAGCACATGTTTTTTTTTTTTTGGTCATAAATTATTTATGGATTTTCGATAAATTTGGGGTGATCTAGACAAATCATTGAATAACTAATTGTAGATTCTCCTACCAAAAAACTGACTATAGATTTACCAATAGTTCTCTGAAAACGAACAAGAAGGCTGATAAGTATGCCGCGAGAGAAGAGTCCCGGTTTGAAGATCCTCTGGCTCTGGACCATTGGCACTGCTGCCAGTAATCTCTCTTTCTCTACATTATCATCTCATCGTGTAATATAGCAAAACACGTAGTCTTACGGTCCATTGTTTCCTTTGCAGTTCTGGTCACGAGTGTGGTGAGGACGAGGCTGAGAGACATGGAAAACCTCGTGAACGCCGAGCAACAGCAACAACAAGATCAAAACTTTCCCAACGACTCGTTCCTGGTCGATTCCGAAGTGATTCGAGAAGACAAGTCGTAGGTTTGACGTCGTTCCTTGTTGTGGATGGTGGGGTTCTGGGGTTCAGAGATGTGTCCGCAACATGTTTGATGAATGTCCTGAATGAAACTTTCTTGCTTATTTTTAAGGTTGTTGGAGATTTTTATGGCACTAATGTTTTAATAATGCGAGTAATCTAAGTGGGCAGATTGAGAAAAAAAGGTGATTGTTAAGTGCTGGGTTTCCTTAGCTCAATTGCATGATGGTGCATTTGCTTGGAGTGCTTGAACCATATGGTGGTTTCTCTGATAGGATGGTTTTTGCATTGCAAACTATGATTTTTCCCCCCCATGATTTTGATGTTTCTTTGAACAATTAAGTTCGAAAGTCGGCTAGAAGTGATTGGCAGAAGTTCCGATATATCCAACTTAACAAAGCAGTTGCAGGTAGAAATAACAAGTATCCAACTTAACAGGCCTGAACCGCCTTATTGTAGAGCACTTCGATATTCATGGCTGTTCGTGAGTTTCAGCTATCAATGCACCTATTCCATTGGGCAGTTTAAGCTACTCCTATAGCTTTCAGCCCAAGCACAGCCTCTTAGCTTTTAACCTTTTGAAAGTGCTTCTTACATGTACATTTATATCACACACTTTCTCTTTGGAATGAGCCCCCACTTAGGAGGAAGATTCTTCAAGTGGACTAGGAAAAAAGAAAAGGGGATGCAAAAATATTTGACCTTAAGATCTTTTCTTTTTAAATTTAAATTACTATGTCAGACTTAGCTTAGAAAGGCAGTAACGTTATTGCCTAGGCAAAGTAAAGGTGCATAAGATTCTTGACTTTTTATTATCAATGCCAGATTTCTTCTTTTGATCTTGGTTATAAAGCAGCTTTTCATATGCCACAGGCCAATTTTGCCAAGAATTACGTGAAATTGAGACCCTATTCATTTCCAATAAAGATGTACAAGGATTATGGAAGATGCTTCTTTCATTACATCCTAGTGAATTCGTCAATTAACGTGATCATTTTCTTTACTTTAGCTATTCAAGTACAAGAATCTTTTAAAGGGTCATTTTATATTGGCAATAGCGGAAATTTGAGTAGTACTCTTTAAAGCCTTGGTACTTTTCAATGTTTTTGCTTAGGAAAATGCTTTGGGACATTGCTAATGGAGATTTTAGTGCATGATGCTTAATATCACTGGTACTGTTTAGCATAGCCAATTTACTTATAGAAGATTATGCAAAATTTTTATGTCTTTTTAATTTTTTTTGTGGGGTCTTGGGAACATTCATCATCGTTGACCGAAGACTCCATGGCTATAACAAACTAATGGAAAAGGTTCAAGTGGTTTTAGCTTTCGAGCGAAGCAAAAGGTTTATAGAAAATTGATAAAGTAACGCGGCTCGTCAGCTTAGGACTAACCAAATAAATTGTATTTTT
This sequence comes from Ficus religiosa, assembly GCA_024759925.1. NCBI lineage: Eukaryota > Viridiplantae > Streptophyta > Magnoliopsida > Rosales > Moraceae > Ficus > Ficus religiosa. The sequence continues at coordinate 3,910 of JAFMPE010162819.1, forward strand.
GGCTTTGGAATAATAAAGTGGCAATAAAATAACCACGAGTAATATGCATTGTAGAACAAATTTGTATAGAACACTAAATCAGTACCTTTAAAGATATCGTCACGTACTGTTTGTTAACGTCAAATTACTTTTATTTACCAAAAAAAAAAAGAAGAGAGAGACATCAAATTACTTTTTTACGTATCACAAAAGTAATGTTTTGTTTGATATTTCAACTCAATTTTAATTAAACTGTATTTTTTTATCTCAGTTTTTGTTTTTTTATGAAAATTAATAAAAATTATAATTAGTTTTCAAAAAGTCAATCAACTTCAATTTAAAAATTTCATTTTCAACATACGAATCAAATGCAAGCTAAATGAAAATCACTTTAGGACAACAAGTTATCTGTAATATCAAACAACAGGAATTCGACAATTCTTTTCATTTTAATTTAAATTTTTTTAAGGACCAGTTATTTTTTAAATTTTAATAAATAATAAATTTCTAAATGATGAACCACGTATCGTACTTGACACAGATCACAAAATATATTGGTGGAGTCTTCACAAACTCTGCCGAACGCTATTAGAAGACTTTAATGGGATCACAAAACGAGTAGGATCCTACCATTGGACTTTCAACAACTGTCCATCTAATTTTGTTTTTTTTGTTTTGTTTTTTTGGGAACAACTATCGATCTAAGTTTAAAGAGTCTACCAACTCATAATTTATGTCAAACAGGTATATTCTTACAAGCAACATGACTCAAGTCTAATCAAATTATTAGACAGACATAAATGAAAACTATACATAAGACATCCTCGCAACCATGTCATTATAAGCCGGTGGTAAATCACAACATACTTTCAAATCAAACACAACATGCCATTTGGCAAACTTTGAATGAAAAAACGACGCCATTTTTAACTAAGACAGCAAGCTTCAAAATCAAGAACGAAACGACAACAAATTTTCAAGTAACAGAATACGTGTCGTTTACTCATACAAACAACAGGAGACTCACACAAACCAGCTAACAAAAAAAAAAAAAAAAAAAAGGTGTGTTGTTTCTCATATCATCATAGGCCGCATAACTCAAACAAAACGACATTTCAGTTTGTAAACGACAGCAAATAGAATGAACAGCTTTACCTAAAATTTTTTCAACGACATTTACAAATATGACGTCGTTTTGAAATGGTCGACTTGTTTTTCTCTTTTTTTGAAACAAATAAACGACATGTTTAATTGCTCTATTAAAAAAAAAAAAAAAAAAAACCCATTTTTCATTTTCAGCATTAAAATAAAAAAAATAAAAAAAAAAATTCACGTCCCCCAATAAATATCAGTATCGAAACAAACCCACCGAAAACTCTCTCGTCTCTGTTTTATATTTTCCTCTCCTCCCCCTCTAATCTTAAGGCGCTAGACTCTCCAGTCTCAGACTCACCGCTTCTCCGATCCCACTTCGTCTTGGTTTATGAGGTCATAATCTCTCTCTCTCTCTCTCTCTCTCTCCTTTTTGATCTTTCAATTTCTAGGTTTTCTCTTTAATTTCTGTTCCCTTTTGCTTTCTTTTCTTCTTTTATAGGTCACAGATCTGCTTATTATTTTGCAGAATTGGTTTCCGTTGAATCTGTTTTAAAGTTTTCGATTTGTCATCTTAGGGTTTCTAGCTGTTGAATTTCTGTTCTGGGTATTTTTTTTTTATTTGTGTTGTTTCATCGAATCACTCGATCTTATATGGTTTTTTTTTTTTTATGGGTTTTTGGGGAAATTGAGATTGTTTGTGTTTGATTTGACTTATCAAGTGAATCGATTTTCATAATTATTTTGGTATTTTTCGGGATGAAAGTTTTCTAATTTTTCTTTTTGCGATCTATCTTTTATCTGTGATTTTGGATCTAAAAGTAACTTATTTTCCGAGGTCTTCCTTTCTTTTCTTGATTTTTTTTCTTTAATTATTTTGGAATTTCTGGGGATGAGTTCCTTTATTTTCTTGATACTTTTAACTGGGCTAGTCTACTGTTTTTGGCTTATTGATTGACTTTATCTTTCCCTTTTTTTTCACTTGCAGCTCGAAGGAGAGACCCACTCTCGGGTAAGTCAGTAAATATCCATTTTTTCTTTTAACCTGTCTCAGAAATCTTGAAATATGCTATGTGAAGAAACAAAAATACAATCATATACCATATATAGCATCCACACCGCCTCAGTTTATGTTGTTTCTGTTCCCGTTGAAATTGTAATCCCATTTTACTCTTTCATATGTTTTTGTTCCCCTCTGACTATGTACCTAAATATACAGCGGTACGCGGATTAAGACCCGCAAACGGAACATTGCGGAGCCGCTGGACCCTGCAGCTTTTGCGGATGCAGTGGTCCAGATTTATTTGGATAATGCTGGCGATCTGGTAAGTTTATCCCTAATGCCTTATAAAAATTCTCAAGTATTCATTAGCACGAATTCTATGTCATTTTCTTGCCTTGGTGAACCTGAACGAGTATTTACTTTTGTGCAGGAAGCTGTTGCTAAGAGCATCGAGTCTTCAGACCTTAACTTCTCAAGATACGGTGACACCTTTTTTGAGGCAAGTTTTTGTGCTTTTTATATCTTCTGTTAGATTCCATCGGTTTTACATGATTTTTTTAGGAATTGGGTTTGGTTCGGAAACCTTTTTTGAGGATTTTTTAATCTTATGCTGCAACTATATGAGCCGGATATAGAAATTAAAATTGAGTTGCAGATATTTCCATATGATGGTGGCAAGAAGCAAAAATATCCCCTTGGCTTGTTTACTAGCTCAATGTATTTGATGAAAGTTTGAAGTTTTACACTTTTACTCTTATGCAACTGCAGGTTATTTTCACTGGGGGCCGTACACAACCTGGAACAACAAAACCTGATGAGGGGGAGCGCCACCCTTACTCTATACTAGACTATGAGGCTACACGTGAAGTAATTTTACCATCTGTGATCTACATACAGAAAATTCTGAGGCGGAGGCCGTTCCTTATAAAAAATCTTGAAAATGTCATGCGAAAATTCCTCCAGTCTCTGGAGCTTTTTGAGGAGAATGAAAGGAAGAAGCTGGCAATTTTCACTGCACTTGCATTCTCTCAGAAGCTATCAGGTCTTCCTCCAGAGACTGTACTCCAGCCTTTACTCAAGGACAATCTTGTTGCCAAAGGGCTAGTCCTTTCATTCATAACCGACTTTTTCAAGGAGTATCTGGTTGATAATAGCCTTGATGATCTGATTTCAATTCTGAGGCGTGGTAAAGTGGAGGACAATCTTCTGGAATTCTTCCCATCTGCAAGGCGATCTGCTGAAGGTTTCTCTGAACATTTCACGTGAGTCTTTGCTATCTGACTGTTATGATTAGTTTTGGTTGCTGTATGATTTCCTAGACTTACTGTGATTTTAGTTTATCCATTTTTAATAAGTGGAAGTTATATTCTGCATATTGATGTCGACTCTGATTATGTTTGTGTGGATACTAAATAATAGCTACACATTTTTTAGTGTTTTCTGTTCACTAAGGTGTGTGAGAAATGTTTATTTACCAGAGAAGCTAATGGTTTTTCATTTAGTGCATGTTTACTTCCCAGGAATGGTAAGGGAAAGGGAAAGGGACGAGTGTTTCCCTTTCGCACCTATTCATGTGTTTACTTACAAAATCGAGAATGGTTATTCAGTAGGGCCTACACAACGTAGGAATTGCAAATCCCAATTCTCCATTGGTATTGTTACCTGGTTCATTGGAATACATAAATGATCTTATCAAGACTATATTGTTTAATTATGTACAAGAACATTTAATTGATATCACTCCTATTCCCAAGTTTAGTTAACTCTGGAAATGGAGTTGGATTATTTCTAATTCCACCGCCTATTAGATTAGTAAACATTGGAAAGAGAATTTATGATCCCAATTCTCATTCCTTTTTTTTTTTTTTCCAAACGTGTTACTTTTCTGATTGCATTTCATTACGATTCTTTAAAAACGGCCTTAATGTTTTTGTTGTTGTTACCTTCTCATCTACTTGTTTTGTTGTTTTTTTTGGGATGTGAGGTTTATGAACGATAGCATTGTATTTTGTTTTCTCAATTACTGGATACTGGGATTGCTGCCATCAGCCAGTTTTGTTGGCAAAATGTTGTAAATTTTGTTTTGTTGCAATTGATTAGAACCTGGTTATATTTATAACCTGTAATTTGGAACTTATCTGCGTAAAACAATTGCCATTTCAGTAAAGAAGGGCTAGTTGCTTTGGTTGAATACAATGAGAAGAAAATATTTGAGGTGAAGCTCAAGGATATGAAATCTGCCTTGACTACTCAGCTAACAGAGGAAACTGATATATCTGAAGTCATAGAGACCGTGAAGCAGCGTGTTAGAGATGCCAAGTTGCCTGACATTGAGGTTGTGAGAATTCTCTGGGATGTCATAATGGATGCTGTTCAGTGGTCTGGGAAGAACCAGCAGCAGAATGCTAATGCAGCTCTTCGCCAGGTATGTATTATTATATTTTGATGATGTCTGGACTTGTTACTAAATAATCTGCAATGACTTGATCACCATTTTTATTCATTTACAATGCAGGTGAAAACATGGGCGGAGCTGCTGAACTCCTTCTGCACCAGTGGGAAGCTTGAGCTGGAGCTGATATACAAAGTACAGATGCAGTGCTATGAGGATGCCAAGCTTATGAAACTGTTCCCTGAAATTATTAGGTCTCTCTATGATCAGGACGTCCTTGCTGAAGACACCATTCTTCACTGGTTCCGTCGAGGAACGAACCCCAAGGGCAGGTAATGCTAATGCTTCTTCTTGTTTTCGTGATATGAAAATCCAATGATCATGTCATGATTTGGGGTCTTTGATTAAATATTGTTGGAAATCGTGGCAGGCAAACATTTGTGAAGGCCCTGGAGCCATTCGTGAATTGGCTGGAAGAGGCTGAAGAGGAGGAATAGAAGCAGCAGCTGATGGTGTGTCAAAAACCCCACCTCATGTGGCCTCATCGTTGTTGCTACCTACCTACTTGCTGAGATACAAAAACTCATTAAAAAAAAAATGCTTATTTTCGAGATGTCATAAATTTTACAATTGATGTGTGTGCTTGTGGAATGACGCTGATGAACCCTTTGATAGATTTTTACTTTCCATAATATGGATTCTACTCGTGTCATGCTCTGTTTTCAATCGGTTGGCGAATGTTTTCGTCATCTGGTTATAGACGCTAGCAACGGCATGTCGTCAATCAGAGTAACGTGGTCCTGATTGCAAATGACGTGCATGTGATGATCTCAATGAAACAGAAACCGTGTCGGTGTTTCCTTTAGGTAAAAATAAAAAAAACACCCGTGTCAGTGTGTCGTTTTGTTATTCATTTTATGGGAAGTAGTTAGCGGGACTAGTCCTTTGTCATCGAAATTAGAAACTGTTCTTGCTAAAGACATGGAAACTAAAACGGACCTGTCGTTTTGTGTTTATACTGATTGCCGTACGTCGCTTATCTCGAGTTCGACTACAGACAATAGATAAACGACATTGTTTGTCGTTTATGTTTTATGTTAATCTTCTTTGCTGTGAAAGTCTGATCACAATCATGCATTCTCCTTATTTGTTTATTTATTTATTTTTTGAGATCGACGCATTTTTTTGAATTTTATAGTGACGTGTTTACATGGCAATGGCAAAAAAAACTTGAAAACAAAAAACTTTAAAAAATGCTTTTTTAAACATGTCGTATTTCGTTTGAAAAATTAAAAATTTGTGTCATATTTAAGACAGTAACTCATGACAAATACTTAAAGATCAGAATCTGATGGTTAAAAGTTAAATTCAATCTTCTTCTACCAAGAGTACATTTTCTGCCAGTAAAATTGTCCAACTGGTCTCTACCTTTGTTGTTTTGAGAAAAAAAAGCACATTCCACCTTTGTTTTGTCTAGAAACTTATTAATTAAAGATAAGTTTAGTTTAAAATTTTTAAGATAAAGATAAATTTAGTTTAAGATTTTTAAGTTTCAATAATAATTTTTTAGAAAAAATAAAAAAATTTTTCAAAAAAAATAAAAAATTATAATAAAAAAAAATATAATTTAATTCAAAACAAATTCTAAAAATTCCAAAAATTATTCCGTGACACTTTAATGCTAGTGTGAACCTTTCCCGGCTCGACATCGAAATGGCTTCGCAGTTACCCGTGAGAACCTAATAGGTGGAAATTAACATCATCCCGCTGCGCGGATTGCTCTGTTGTGTGTTCTCTGCGCTCCTTAGTATCCTTAACAGTTAAACACAGAAGTCCAGTTCGTACAACGTTATCTGTTTTTGGCCTCCTCTAAATTTCTAATGGCATTGTCTATGCGACTAGCACCCTGCCACACCTCTCCCGTTCTCTGCAAATCCACTTCTCACGACAACACCTTCTCCTCCTCCTCCGCTGCAATCCTCCACGCGCTCGATGCCTCCTTTATCCGACGCGCCGCCGACCTCGCCGACCTCTCCGCCGGCTTCACCTCCCCCCACCCCAACTTCGGCTGCCTCATCGCCACTCCCTCCGGCTCCGTCGCCGGCGAGGGCTTCCTCTACGCCCAGGGCACCAAGCCCGCCGAGGTCATCGCCGTCGAGGCCGCCGGCGATTCCTGCCGTCGCTCCACCGCCTACCTCAACATGGAACCCGGCGACTGCCACGGCGATGACGCCGCCGTCTCCGCCCTAGTCGAGGTTTCGCCTCGTCCAAGTTCCAATCTTGCCTTCCTTTTGTTTTTTGTTTTTTTGGTCTTTTTTTTTTGGGGTTTTTTTTTGGGGTTTTTTTTGTCGAATTTGATTGGTGATTGTTTGATTGTTGTGGATTAGGCAGGGATTGAGAGGGTTGTGGTTGGAATTAGGCATCCTCTGCAGCATCTCCGAGGCAACGCGGTTCGTGCATTGAGAAGTCAAGGAGTTCGGGTTGATGTTCTTGGCGAGGATCTCAAAAGCAAAATCATCGAGGTACTTTTTTTTTTTTTTTTTCATTTTTGTTAAAAGAGTATTTCAATTCATCATAGCTAAAGTTCTTGCCTTCTGCTCTGGTTTTTGTTTTTAGTATCCGACATAATGTGATAACAGTTGAGAAGAATTGTTTTTGTTTGAAAATCTTGTTATAGGAAGCTCGAAAATTTTGTCTTCTGGTCAACGCTCCTTTGATTTGCAGAGCGGCCTCTCGAGTCCCCTTTTCTGTTCTCAAGTATGCAATGACTCTTGATGGTGAGCTTTGTCAATGTGATTGAACTTGAGTAGAATTTGTCATGTTGTTTTGAGAAAAATATTGGCGTGAACTTCAGATTAGTATGCGGCTTCTGATAACTTTTTTGGGATTAATGACAGGAAAAATCGCTGCTAGTAGTGGACATGCAGCATGGATTAGCAGCAAAAAGTCTAGAAGTCGAGTTTTTGAACTTCGGGGTAGGAGTGATGCTGTTGTCGTTGGAGGAAATACAGTTCGTAGGGACAGTGAGTATTGTGTTTCTTTGTGACTTTATTATTGTTAATAAAGAGAGGGAGATGGTAGAGATAGTTAAATGTGTTTTGGGATATCTCTCATATCAGATCCGAGATTAACTGCAAGACATGGAGGTGGGCATATGCCTATGCGGATTGTAATGAGTCAGACTCTTGATCTTCCTGAGGAAGCAAATCTTTGGGACATGTCCGAAGCATCTACCATAGTTGTGACCCAAAGGGGAGCTAGAAGGAGTTTCCAGAAATTTCTTGCTTCAAAAGGAGTCGAAGTAGTGGAGTTCGACATCTTAAACCCCAGAGACGTAATGGAGTATTTTCACGATCGTGGGTATCTTTCAGTTTTATGGGAGTGTGGAGGAACATTAGCAGCATCTGCTATTCAATCTGGAGTAATACACAAGGTTTCTTTCACTTTTTTCTTCTTTCCCCCTTTCTTTTCTGTCCGTTACATTAGCGAGCATTGTTGCATTGTCATATTCATCATTTTATGTTGCTTCATCTTGCAGGTTTTTGCTTTTGTTGCTCCTAAAATAATTGGCGGTAAACATGCCCCGTCTCCTGTAGGTGAACTAGGGATGGTGGAGATGTCACAAGCTTTGGATTTGATTGATGTTTGCTATGAGCAGGTCAGCACTAGTCGTCAGTCTTTATACAAGTGAGAATATTCCTTGTTACCATGGCTTCAGATTGGTTTTATTTATGCTCTCAGCACTTGCAATACAGGTTGGACCAGACATGCTAATTAGTGGGTTTCTTCAGCCTATACCAGATCTAACACCTGTTATCCCATCAATCGAAGAAACTTACGCGATTGATCCGACTGTCACTCAATACGAATCGAAAATCATATTCTTCTATAAAGCATGGGACCTCTATGGTGCTTTGTCAAATTTTTCTCCTCATCCGATTCAGATGCCTGATGAAAATGGTGATTATTCCACTTGGTTGAGTGTGGAGCATTACTACCAGGTATCACACTTTTCCAACATAATTTCTATTTTTCCAATATAAGATTTTAAGATGTCATTTACGGTTTTATTGTTAATAAATAGGCTCACAAGTTTGTCGGGGTTGATGACCCTCTGGCTCAAGAATGTGTAGCGAAAATAAAGTCTGCTAAAAGTCCAGAGGAGGCAGCGAGATTAGGAAGGTCAATGCAGAGGAAGCGCCCTGATCTGGTATTTTCCTTTCTCGTAATTGGTATTTTTAAACTGTCTCCTCTTTTCTTGGTTTCTATGGTTTGTTAGTTAACTGTTACAAGGAACCAAAATGTCATTTAAAGCTTTTCAAAACCTGATAGGAGATGTATGGAAAATGGGTTTTTGTAAATCTCGCATAATGACTATAAGAGATCTAAAGAACCGCACCCTAGTATCCAATTTTCATCTAACATACTTGATATGTATGCTGATCTTTAAGCAACATAACAATCTATCAATCATTTGACACGTGCCTCATATAACTTTATAGACAGAATGTGTTTGAACGAATGATTTCCTTTGTCTTAACAACGGTTTTTTCTGTGTTTTTGCTGGTGTTATGCAGATAAGATCTGATTGGGAAAGTGCCAAGATTGATGTTATGTATAGGGCTTTGAAATGCAAGTTCTCAATTTATCCACATTTGAACTCTATGTTGCTCTCTACGGCAGGATCTGTTCTTGTTGAAGCTTCTCCACATGATCTGTTTTGGGGTGGAGGCCGGGATGGAGAAGGCTTAAATTATTTAGGCAGGCTTTTGATGCAATTAAGATCCGAGTTTCTCGGTGAGTCCCAAGCATCTAGTCAGAGCTCTATCTTAACTGTATAGTAATGCTAATGAATCATGTACGATATATTTTTTTTCTTTGAAAGGATATGTGACTTCTTTTTGTAACCTTATTATTGTCGCTACAGAATAAGCAAATATAACAGGTTTAAATACTTCAGTGTAATGGTAGACGGGAAAGTTTTTGATAGGTGATTGGAATTGATGCAAGAATTAGGGAGTTCGACCATTTAATAGTTTAATTGATGTATTTTGACACCTTATTCTGGTTCACCTCATTGTTCAGTCGGGTGGTTTCTCATTTATGAAAAATATGGATTCATTTGCAGTTGCAACATGAGTTTTAAATGTCTTTTTGGTAGGGTAAAATAAAAAAGAACAAAAAAGAAAAAAAAGATGTAGACTCATTTTATGTCTTAACAATATCGCAAAGGAAAAAAAAAAAAAGAAAAAAAAAGGGCTACGCTTTGGGGAAAGATTGTGTATATGTTAACAACTTATAGGTGTAAACCTTGCTGGCCTAGCTCAACGGGTGGAAGGAGAGGAGTTTGCAACAAAGCTCTTTGGTGCGAAATCTAAGAGTGGTTTCATTTTTATTTGATAAGTGAGAGTCATAGACCCATGTTGTTTAAAAGAAAAATGCTTATTAGGTGATTTGCAAAATATGAAGATCGTTAAACAATTAATGCCATAGTAAAAGTGGATAAAAAGTGAATTGTTAGGTGCCCATCAAAGGAAAAACTGGCTGCAATTCACTACAGATATCATTGATTTTTGTGGTTGAGGTTTTTCAGATCCCGATTGTCAAGTCTAGTTACTCAGTCTCGGACACATCTCAGCACAGAGTTGTCTATCTTTATTTCTTTTTAAATTGTCTTTCATGTAACCGGATAAATAAAAGATATTTCCTTAGTCTGACATTCTTTCCCTTCCCTGGAAGGAAGGTGCAAAAGAAGTTTATAATATAAGCAAAGGCCTAGCAGTCATAGCAATGGCATGTTCTGCTTTCTTCCTTTTGTTAGGAAAGAGTTGACTTGATATCTATTCCTGGAAGTTACAAAGAAGCAACTAAGAAGTGCTGTGAATTTATAATTAATTAATTAATTAATTAATTCAAGTATGAAGCTGTTGACTAGTGATTTTCTATAGGTAGCGTGTTTTATTTCCTTTTAGCAAGTCAAGCCTGCTATTACCTATTCACTCGTCTCCACCATCTCTTTATTGATCTGTAGATTTCCTGGCTTCAGCTCTTCCATCATCCTCTCTCTCTCTCTCTCTCTCTCTCTCTCTCTCTCTCTCTCTCTCTCTCTGCTTTACGGGTTTTATGAGCGTTTTCACCTTTTGAAAATACAAAGCTCAGATTGCTGTTGTTGACGCACTCACTGTGAAAAGATGGGGGCTTCTTCTTCCTCCTCTTCCTCTCTTTCAAATCCAATGATGGGGACATATGATGTCTTCCTCAGCTTCAGAGGTGAGGACACCCGCGATAATTTTACCAGTCATCTTCATGCTGCCCTGCTTCGGAAAAACCTTGAAACTTACATGGATGATGACAAACTTGGTAGAGGAGACGAGATATCCCCAGCACTTATGAAAGCGATCGAGGAATCTAAACTCTCGGTGGTCATTCTTTCAGAAAATTATGCATTCTCATCATGGTGTTTGGATGAACTTGTACACGTTCTCCGATGTAAAGTGGAAAGAAGACAGTTTGTTATACCGGTGTTTTACCGTATGGACCCATCAGCTGTGCGAAAACAGCTCGTAAGCTTGGTTGAAGAGCGATTCAAGGATAGAATGGACAAAGTGCAGGAGTGGAAGGCCGCTTTGAAAACAATAGCCAATCTAGCTGGATGGAATTCAAGAGTGACTAGGTATGTATATGATATAACTTATAAGGTGAATCTGCTTAGTTATAGTCTTCTTTAGGTATTGAGAACTGGTGTAGTACTGTGAAAAATGTTAGTACTTTTCTCTACCATACTTCCTAATAGCTAGGCAGACTCGTAAGAAGATGTTCCTGACAGTCGCATTTGTATTCGTACAAAAATTGATCTGTTCCCGAATACCGAGTGCATTAGCAAACCAAGAGCTGGGTGGCAAGTAGTTCATATGAGAGTTTTGATGGAAATATTTTGGTTATTTGACTGGCTAAATTTGCAAAAGCTAAAAAGGAGTGTGAGGGAGAATAACTCGGTCTATAGGGTCTAGTATGTGAGCATTATGAAGCCCCAATATACTGAATTCCTTCCACTAACCAGAGAAATCTAAATATAATAATTATTTTTTAGGGTTAAAAAGAAATTTAACATTGCAAAATTTACAAAAGAACAAGTCTAGAAAATCAAGACCAAAGCTAAAGTAAATAATTCTATATATTTTGCCAAATATATCTACATCGTAACTAGTTTGCATTGCTTTCCTTTTAGTTTATTTTAATAAGTACTAATTTACAAAGAGACTTTTCTTTCCATGCCAGGCCCGAGTCCAAACTTGTTACTGAAATTGTTAAAGATATCGTGGAGAAGTTGAGTCGTCTATGTTCTGAGGATGAAACTGAGGGGCTCATTGGAATTGACAAACGCATTAAGCAAATTGAAAAGATATCAAATGCTTGCTCAAAGGGTGACATTGCTCACGTTATAGGCATTTGGGGGATGGGCGGTATAGGAAAGTCAACACTTGCTCGAGTTCTCTTTAAGCGATTTTATTCTCGATTCGAAGGTTGCTGCTTTCTTTCAGATGTTAGAGAAGAAACAAAGAAACAAGGACTGCAGCGTTTGAAAAGGAAACTTTTCTCTGAGTTATTGGAGGAAGATCTAAATGGCAGTAAATTTATTGCATTAACAGAATTTTTTCAGAGCAGGCTCCACAGAAAAAAGGTTCTCATTGTTCTTGATGACGTGAATGATTCGGAACAAATAAAAGTGTTGGTTGGACGTCTTGATAACTTCGGGCGTGGAAGTAGAATCATTGTAGTAACAAGAGATGCGGAAGTGCTTAGGAATATTACAACCGATGAAAGAATTTACAAGGTTGAGGAATTAGATTACGACGAAGCCCTTCAGCTCTTTTGTCTAAATGCCTTCGGGAAAACATGCTCTCCATCACCACCATATACAAAGTTGTCAAAAATGGCAATAAACTATGCAGGAGGCATCCCGTTGGCTCTTGAAGTTTTGGGTTCCTTGCTCTGCTCAAAGAGTGAGAAGACATGGGAAACTACGTTGGATAAGTTGAAAAAATTTCCGCTTCAAAAAATTCAGAATGTGTTGGAGATAAGTTATGAGGGACTAGATGATGACAATGAGCAGAGTATATTTCTTGATATTGCTTGTTTCTTTAAAGGAGAGAACAGAGATTTTGTCGAAAGAATACTAACGTATTCTCATGCGGTAATAGATAAACTTATTTACAAGTCCCTCATAACTATTACACCCGGCAACAAGCTCTGGATGCATGATTTGATCCAAGAAATGGGTTGGGAAATTGTTCGAAAGGAATCAATTCACGAGCCTGGAAAGCGTAGTAGATTGTGGATTGCTCGAGATATCTGTCATGTTTTGAAAAATAACACTGTAAGTATGAAATTCCATTCAACCTTCTTTACGAAATATCCAGTCACTCAACCAAGAAAATTCACTAAGCAATTATTTACTTTTAGATCCCTAGACTTTTTTAGTAATTTTTATGGTGGTAGTGTATACACAACTAATCCATAGTCTATACTTGATTGTCAGGGGACTGACTTAGTTCAAGGAATATTCTTCGACATATCTCAGATTACAGAGATAAGCTTTAGTCCTGCGGTTTTCCAAAAGATGTGTAATCTGAGATTGCTGAAAATTTACAGTTCAACAGGCATCAAAACGGAGAGTAAGGTGTACCTCAGTGAAGGTCTCCGTTCTCTTTCTGACAAGCTTGTATATTTAGAATGGGATGGATACCCTTCCACATCTTTGCCAGTAAATTTTACTCCTGAAAACCTTGTTGAACTCGTCATGCCTAATAGTCGGTTAAAGCAACTTTGGAACGAAGACCAGGTACGGTATATGCTATCTTTAGTTATGTTGTATGTTTGGATATCTAATATTTTGCAAAATCTAAGTTACTAATTCTTGTCTTTGCTTGTTTGGTGCAGCAACTTGACCTCTTGAAAAATATGGATCTTCGAAATTGTAACCAGCTTACTAAAATTCCAGAACTCTTGCATGCTGAAAATCTCACAACTGTTAATCTCGAGGGCTGTTCATCTATAGATGAGCTTCCAAAGCTTCCAAGGAACGTAAAGAGTTTAAATCTGAGCAAAACATCAGTTAAACATGTTCCTTCATCAATCGGGTGTCTCTCTCAACTCGAGATGTTTGATCTCACTGATTGTAGCGACCTTGAGAGTCTCCCGACCAGCATTTGTAAGTTGAAATCTCTTCAAAGTCTTTATCTCTCCGGCTGCTCAAATTTCACGACCTTTCCGGAAATCTTAGAGCCTATGGAACGTCTGGTGGAACTGGAGTTGGATAGAACAGCGATTCAAAAGTTACACAGTTCAATTGAAAATCTAGTTGCACTTGAAACTTTGCACTTGGAAATGTGCGAAGACCTTGAGGATCTACCGGATAGCATCCATAATATCAGCTCTCTCGACTACGTTAGCCTGTGGCGCTGTTCGAAATTCAAGCCTTCACCGCAGCCTTGCTTGCCTCCAGAAGAGCCAGTTGTGTATTGCAGGCCATCAGAGACACAATCAAGTTCTGGAAGAATTCTTGAGATCAGAAGGAGAAGTTTTGAAACAAGACTCAGGGGATTTTGGGATTACTCCCAGAGCTGTTATTCTCCCAGGCGACGTTTTAATTATTTCAAAAGAGTTCTTTAGGCGGTAGGTTTTGGATCAAGCCACGGCCACTCTATATGATGATTCGGGATCCAAACAGTAGTCTTACACCAGAAAATCAGCATCGTCCAAATGCCTGTCGAACCGCTGTGAGGTCTCAGCACGTTCAGTTTATAATGTCACTTTCTCCTCTGCCCGTGAATCACTTCCTTTTCTTTTCGTTCCAGTAAAGAATAAAATACTGTCAAATCCAGAATTCTTTTGATTTTTTTTTTTTTTTTTTTAACTTGTGACAACCTATATCTTTACCGAAAACAGAGATGGTTTGAATGAGAACCCCCTTTTTTTTACCCGAAAAATTTGACTGTGAAGCTTATATAAGACTATCCATGTTTGATATATCAAAGTCTGATGTTCTAGAAATACGGCGTTCAAAGAATGTAAATATTAAAAAGGAAAAACGGTCTCCAATTTCAACAATTGGTTTTCTAGGTGAGCTTCTTCATATTCTCTCTCTAGTTTAGCAAATTATTAATCTTTTAATCAAAAGTCTTAAGATGTACAAGTTTTATGTGGTTTAAAAAAAAAGGGCATTTCACACATTTGCCTACTACACGTTTTGATATTGGAAAGTTACCACTTAAATATTTAGTTCACAAATATTCCCCAAATTTAATAAAATATTATAGAGTGTCGGTTAAGAATTGAACAGCAATGTCTTTATTTAAATCAAGTGAGCTCGTTCAAAAAAAGAGACTAAATAAAGATTAAATTGAAATGTCTTCTTACATATTACATGAGCTTATTTGAAAAAAGAGACAAATATGTTACAACTAGGAGGCAACATGCCAATTTAGTCAAAAATTAAGAGGGAAAACAACTTAATAAAAATCCTTAAAGAAAAAGAACAAAGAAAAAATGATCACGATTGTATGTTGACGCTGTTGTTATATATATATATATATATATATATATATTTTTTTTTTTTTTGCCTTGGAAAAAACGAGGAAGTTTATAACACGTTTCATATTGTTGACTTATTACACGCATTAGTTGAGTTTATATCTCAAAAACAACTTCGCAGCCAAGGGAATTCCAGAGCCTTGTACTAATGCGTTTGGCTGTTGACTTGTGATCAGAGTTTAGTGCTTTGTTTAATTTCTTAGTAATTCAAGATTGTTATTACCAATCTCCCTGTCTCTAAACTTTCTCAAGAAAGCATTTTCAACTGTAAATTTTCTGGTCCAAACATGGCTTCTTCTTCTTCTATCTTGGCCGCACCAAAGAAGTACGATGTTTTATTAGTTTTAAAGGTGAGGATACTTGTAATAACTTCACTAGCCATCTTTATGAGGCCTTGTGTCGAAAGAAAATCAAGGCTTACATAGATAACATGTTAATTAGAGGAGAGGAGTTCTCGCCGGCTATAAAGAAATTCTTGGCAATCTGAGGAGTTGAGATAATCTTGGCAAGATATCCTCTCCATGTACTTTATTTATTTTCTGTTTTGTACCGTTTTTAGGATTAAATCCAAATACAAGAAAATATAGTTTTTCTCCCAGTTTCACGTTTACAATATTATAATTATAGGCAAATGAATACAGAGCTGATATTAACCTACTAACAACCTCTTGTTAGTAAGAGTTGACTATAAATATCTTCCTGGAAGGTACAAAGAAGCAACCAAGAAGAGAAGGGAATTTCTTATTAATACAAGTAATTAGATGTATGTAGTTGTTGACTTTTGATTTTTATTTTGGTTTCTTTTTTTTTATTTTCTTAATTTCTTTTAGGATGTCAAGCCTGTTGTAACTAATCTCCTCGCCTCTTCGACCATCTCAAGAGTCAGGATATAGGGTTTCTGCAAGCATTTGCTTTGATCTGTTGATTTTCTGGGTACGTAAATGGCTTCTTCTTCTTCTTCTGGCCCCGCCCTGTCCAAGAAGTACGATGTTTTTATCAGTTTTAGAGGCGAGGATACTCGCAATAGTTTCACTAGCCATCTTTATGATGCATTGCTTCGAAAGAAAATTGAGACCTTCATAGATAACACGTTGAATAGAGGAGAGGAGATTTCACCAGCTATAAAGAGAGCAATTGAGGAATCAAAGCTTTCAGTGATAATTTTCTCAGAAAACTTTGCTTCTTCCTCGTGGTGCTTGGATGAGCTCGTGCTTATACTCCATTGCAGGCAGAACGGTGGACAGTTTGTCGTACCTGTTTTTCACAACACGGATCCATCACATGTGAGAAGACAGTTGGGAAGCTATGCAGATGCATTTACTCTGCTTGAAGAACGGTTTAACGATAGAATGGATAAAGTAAACAAGTGGAGAGACGCTTTGACTGCCGCATCCAATCTATCGGGTTGGAATTCTCTGAACATACGGTAATCTCTAACTTCTTTTTCTGTTTGCGTTCAGTT
>JAFMPE010162930.1:465-19812 GCA_024759925.1 Ficus religiosa
AAATTCTTTCGGGGATAAAGAAAACAAATTCCAGAGAAGGTCATAAGAAAATAATCGGAAAAAAGCAGGACAAGGAATGCTAGGTCACATAGGCGCGATCATAGAGCTCACTACTACTACAAAATGTGAATTTCACGATGGAGCTTCCACGACTGTTTTTTAAAAAACCGCCGTGAAAAATGCGGCAAAAACACGAGTGAAACAGAGTTTCCAAAAACCGTCGTAGAAGCAGAAGCTTCCACGACAGTTATAAAAAACCGTCGTGGAAGCTTGCAAAAAAAAAAAAATTAACCTTGCTCCCACGACGGTTAAAAAACCATCATGGAAGGTAAAAAAAAAAAAAAAAAAAAAAATTTTTTTTTTGGCAAGCTTCCACGACGGTTTTTAAAAACTGTCGTCGAAGCATGTTCTTCCACGACGGTTTTTTATAACTGTCGTGGAACCTTCGACTTCCACAACGGTTTTTAAAAACTCTGTTCTACTCCGTGTTTTTGCCACATTTTCCATGACGATTTTTTAAAAAACGGTCATGGAAGGGTCTTTTTTCACAAATTTATTTTTTTTAATTTTTGGACTCTACCACGACGGTTTTTGGGGAAACATACCACGACGGTTTTTCCCAAAAACCGTCGTGGTAGGTACTAAAGCGGGAATTTTGAAAATTTTTGAATTAAATTCAATTTTTTGGAGCGTGTATTAAAACCCAAAAAAAAATACCCTCTTTCCCACCCCATTACATTCCAAGCCTTTTTCACTTTTTCACTCTCTAATAATACACACTCTAACTCCATACCCAAAGCCACCCAATTTCCTCCCTCTATTCCTCTCTCTCCACTCCCTCCCAACTTAAAATCTCAAAAAACTCGCTCTATCTCACCGCGCCTCCTCTCTCTACCTCGCCTCTCAAATTTTTCTCTTGGCTCCATTCTTCGACGGCCTCCTCCACCACTCACACGGCCTCCTCCATTCTCCGACGGGTCCACCGAGGAACTCACATGGCTTTCCCTCTCTCTCTCTCGCCGCACTTCGCCTGTACCCACTCCATACTCCGCCCATACCCATGCTCGACAAGCCGATAAGTTGTAATGTATATTGATTGGATAATGCACGGATTTGGGAATTTTTTGTCCAAAATGTTGATTTTATTGATTGTGGTTGTTGATAAAATGTTCCGTCTAAAATGTTGATTTTATAGATTGTTGAGTTGGGAATATTCCGTCCGAAGTGGTCAAAATCCGTCCCCTACATTTTCGGTGATTGTTCATTGTGGTTGTGTTTTAGATTGAATTAAATTGGTTGGGTAAGGCACGGATTTGGGAATTTTCCCTAAAATAAGTGTTGATTTTGTAATTTAAATATTTTTGGGAAAATGAAACGAATTCGCAAAATTTTTTTTTTTCATTGTTAACTACCACAATGGTTTTTTGATCGTAGTAGGGGGTCCTACCACGACGGTTTACTTGAGAAACCATCGTGGTAGGCCAACTAACCACGACGGTTTCCTTGAGAAACCGTCGTGGAAGATTTCCTTACCACGACGGTTTTTTACGTAGAACCGTCGTGATATGTTCTTAAATATCCATATTAAGGCCCTATTTTTGCTTATTCCATGACGGTTAAAAAACCGTCGTGGAATCTGAAAAGATTTCACGATCCTGGATTCCCAATATTACCACGACGGTTTTTTAACCGTCGTGGTATCCACATTTTGTAGTAGTGCACCAAGTAGCGAAGTCAGCCAAAAACCATGATCTGGCGATTTCAGGAGAAGCTTCAATTCGAAGGCAGTGACTGCAAATTGGAGATTGATTGTAGAGAGAGAGGGGCTCTTTTGCAATTGCCGGTTGTGTATTTGTTTGACACAGCGTTTCGAACTTTCATTTTAAATCTATCTTGTTGTGAGTCAGAGTCGTACAACAAAGAGACAGAAAGAATGATTGTCATTGATAGAACCCTAGTCACCGCTCTCCTTCTTCGGCCATCTCTCAATCTAAGAGGACTTCCGTCTCGGTCCGGACTCCAAAACTCACAAGCGAGAGCTGTTTCTTGAGAGTATTTTTATCTTAGATTTTTTTTTTTTTTTTTTTTTTGCAATTAAAATTTAGTATTTATTTTAGATAACAAATAACATCTTGTTAAAAGCCCTGTGACGATCGGTGGCGATATTCATGGGTGGTTTCATGATCTTACTCAACTTCTTCTAATTGGAGGGAAAGTATCTGTGAAGATTGTAAATATTCATTCCTAACTTAGCGCACCTTTAAATCCCGCCTAAGGAGATCGTGGGTCTCTTCTTTTAGCAGTTATGGGTCTTTTCCCACCAATCACGTAACACATTTTGAGAAACGCTATTGACTGATGTTATAAATGACCCTTATTGTTGTAGTCGGAAACAAACAATTATTCTGCTATACTTCTAAGAGCCTGTTTTAAGTTCATGAGATTGATTTCAGATGTTAAAAAAAAAATAAAAAGCTCAGAAAGTTTTCTGGTCTAGTTTATTATTCTTCTAATAATTTTTTGATTAGCGAATAAAAAATGGTAGCTGGGATTAAAAGTTACGACATATGAGATCTTTAATCAGATCTTTAATGATTAAAGCTGTTTCCCAGATTCCAGAGATTTTTGGAATTAAAAGTTACCCAAAAAAAAAAAAAAAAAAACTCCGAAGACATGACTTTTGTGGTTTTATTACCTTTTTTTATATATTTTTTCTTAAAGACGTCAAAACACGTCAGAATATGTCAAGTAGAAGCATTTCCGTACCAGGAAACCTCCTATGACGATGACAGCTATCACCTTCAGTGCTCTAATATTTTTTTAGTATATACACAAAGTAAGCACAGACGCACGTTCCACTGACAGATAAATCACAGAGGCTTTTAAGACTGATGGTTAATATATATATTAACTATATATATATATATATTAGTGCTCTAGTACGGTCAGTATTACTATTTTTGTTGGGCATTCATCAGTGCTTTTGTACGGTCAGTAAATCTGAGTTTATTTGATATGTTAGTTTGAGTTGAAATATTTTAATTGAAATAGTAATTTTTATTGATTTTTTAGATAAGATAAAAAATTTTTTTAGAAAAGACAAAAAACTTTTTGAGAAAAAGACAAAAATTTTAATTTGAATTGATAGTTTGAACTACCTTTCCAAACACCCCCTAAAGTTTGAAACAGAATGGAAAACCAAAAAATAAAAAAAAAAAATGTAGCTAGAAGATTAGAAAATAAAGGAATCCTACGGTCTTTCCCGGAGACAATTATATATACACATATAAATATATGTGGAGCTAGAAACATATCTAAATATATACATATATAGTGTTTGGCTATGAGTTTATTTTAAATTAAATTGTACTTTTTTTATCATGATTTTTATCTTTTTCTGAAAAAGTTTTTTGTCTTTTCTGAAAAAATTTTTTGTCTTTTCTGAAAAATTACTATTGAAACTTAAAAATCTTAAACTAAACTCATTCACCAAACACCCCTATAAATATATATTTGAATCAAACACATTTAGCATGCTTTTGGGATGGTCGTTTGAGCTGAAAAATTTTAAATTGGAGTTAAAAGGCATGTTTGGAACTTGAGTTTAACTCAAGTTAAATCGTACTTTTTTTTGTTTTTTGTTTTCTGAAAAAGTTTTTTATCTTTTCTAAAAAATCAACAAAAATTACTATTGAAATTTAAAATTTTCAAACTCAACTCATTCACCAAACACCCTCTAAATTATGTGTTTGACTGATTGAAGTGAAAAAGTGTAAGAATTTTAAATAATTAAAAAAATCATCAATATATTATTTTGTTTATCTCGAAATTTTATTTAATTTTTTATTTTAAAAAAATCATCCTCTAATTGATGAGCATAGGCTTAACATGATATGATATTATGTCATACTTAGTGTAACAATATTGTGATTTTGCAGTTTACTTTAGGAAGGATTTTTTTTTCTTTTCTTCTGAGAAAATTTCGTTCACTAATTGAGGTTTCTCTTTCTTTCGCTGTTATGAAAATATCTTCATCGTCATTCGTAGAGAAATATGATGTCTTTGCTTATTGAAGTTCAGAACTTTACAATAAATTTTGCTAAAACTACCTGACACTTTTGTTACATAGGCACAAGGTTTTGAATTGTTTCTATTTGACAACAAGAATATGTAACTCTATTTTTCCATAGGGCAAAAGTTTATACATATAAATATACACACACACAAATAAATTAAAAAAAAAAATTAAGGACAATTTCACACCCATTTTATTCTTATCCTTTGATGGTTTATCATGCTCTTGGGCCCCTGAACGACGGCGCTACCCAAAGACAAGCGTATTAAACTACAAAAATAATGTTCCATTCGTTGTACCACTTTTGAAGAGGTTAAAATATTCTTTTATTAGCCCAATGTTTCCGGCAAAGAAAACTTGAAAAGAACTGTAAAGCATTTAAGAGTATTCTATTAATTCATCCAAAGAATCTATGGAGCAAGAGTATTAAATGGAATGACATGATTGAAATTCTAATAGTTTATATTTAATTTGATTAATCAATTAAATATCATCTAATCAAAGTTCCACAATAAGAATTTGTATACTAATTTATGAAAAGCTGGTTGCAAAAAGCTGTGTTAAGCAATACAACCAGTTTTTTCATGTGATATAACCCTCTACCGGGAATATTGATCATAATTATAGGTCAGTATTGATTCAGTTTGACTTCTGCAATTACATGATTATCAATTAGTTCCATTAACAATTTAATTAATGTGCGACCTATGAGAATTTGAGAGTAATTGCCAAAACAAAGGCACCAGTCTGCCATCCTAATAATCAGGAAGTAACACAATCAACTATTAGGAAGCAGGTTTCTTTTCGTATTAGATATCCCAATACTATATTCTGAATTTTGAATTAGGTAGTAAATGAGACCATGTAAGAGTGAATTTTAAATATATACGCCAATATCAAATACGTCCAAATATAAATTTTGTGGTGTTAATTCACTTATGATTCATTTGAGTTTTAATTGCTCGACCCCATGGAAAACAAAAAATAAAAAATTGTTATTATACAAATTTTGTGGTGTACATTGTTATTATACAAATTGTAACCAATCAAACTGGAGACTCATCTAATTCCGACTGACCACTTATGATTGATTTGGTTGCTTTCGATTTGTAAATTACTTTAAAAAATGTATCTTTAATCTCAAAATTTGAGACATATTTTACCAATTCATAAGCAGTCCTGAGGAAGAAAAATGTCCAGAAGAACATAGCGATCCACCCAAGAATTGGATGGATGATGATCAGCAGCAGAATCGAGGCTAGAGCTCCGAAGATATATGAGGCTGGTTTTTCTGATGATCAACGCAACATTGTCGCTTAAAATCACAGTATTTTCATTTGAATCCGAATTATGTTAAGTAGCTAGGAGGAAATATTCAACCAAAGCAAAGCTGAGAAATGCAACCAAAAAGGTGGACATGATCCAAATATGAGTGTCAAGAACCGACCAACTTTCTACCTGAAACTTCACTTGGACAATGCCACCCAACATGGCTATTATAGATACAACAATATTGTTTTCTGACGACATTGAATGATTCTCCTGTTTACAAAACTTTAAACTCCGAGCCTCCTGTTCCGATTTCTTCTTTTCCCCGACGAGGAACAAAGCAGCATTGGAGTGAATGGCATGTTTAATTTCCCCATCAAGCCAATCAAGCCATACTCTTCTTCATCTTGTTCTTTTTGTTTAATATATACTTGAATCATGTACTCCTACTAAGGCAGGTCCTCCTTTTATAAACAAGTTTCTCAAAGAGGCCTTGTTAGGCGTATATGTGGGCTGTTTCAGCCTTTGGCACAAGGGATTTTAAAGTATTTTTGGTGGGCAGTGGGCGTGCTGAATAATTTATTCTTTTATTTCATCACAAAAGTATTTTGTTGTCCCTTGTGCATGTGGAGTGTTGTGTTCCCATTAATTAGTCTCTAGAAATCCTCAGCTACAATATTATACACAAAGAGTTCCTCTTTAGTCTATTACAATCGCACGCGCACACACACAAACAAACAAACCCAAAAAAAAAAAAAAAAAAGAAAGAAAAGGAAACAACGAATCACGTTGGGGATTATTCATGCTAAGCTGATGTGGAATAGGCCAAGAATAATATTAAAGGACATCAGTAGTACATAACATCATATATGTCGCATATATTTATTCTCAAGCGGTACAGGACTACATAACTTACCTTTTTCCTTGTCGGGACTGATGACTATCACAATTACCCCTCTTTTTTGGGTCCAACATTCTCATTGGCCACACTTCCGATTGGGTATAGGCTCTAATATCATTTGTAATGACCCATGTCTCCTTTTAGTATGATATTGTTCGCTTTGGACCTTGTACCCGCAAGGTTTTGCTCTTGGACTCACCCGAAAATGTCTCATATTATTAGGAGGTGATCTCTTCATTTATAAACTATAACATATATTAATTTTCAAATAATGTGAAACTACACAGCTTATCATTTTCCTTATAGGGACTAATGACTGTCACAATATATGTATATTAGTAGGAATTTTTATAAAGAGATTTGGTTCTTTTAAATATTGCTATTACACTTTTAGTTTGGTGCTAGATTCTATTATTGCATTTTGCTATTATATAGAAACATGTAGGGTGAGATCTGCACTGGCCACTTCTACATGGACATTAGGTAACTTTGACTTTATTTAGGTTTTTTTAATCTTTTCATATTTTATGGAGATGGATCTTTATAAATTAAGGGCCAACTAGTTATAAGGTTAATATATTGCTTACTAGCTTAACCGAGTGATTAATTAATTATCCCTTTTCGATCTTTCGGTTATTAATTACGGGAATTCTGTTTGCGACATGCTAATATGGGGTGTTCAAGTTAACTAATTAGTTGTTTCTTTTTTTTTTTTTTTAGTGAGATGTTGACAAGGCACTAGCATAGTTATATAGTGACAAATTGAAGACAAAAAGTCTTTCTTTCTTGATGGTGGGTCATGAGATGCATGATTTTCTCTTTATGGATGTTAAGCAAACATCCAAAAAGGCTCCTAAAATGAAGTAGTTTTGCCTAATTCTTCAATTCATCATTATTCCTTCTGTAGCTTTACTCAGGATTTACCCCTTATCAACTAGCTAGTTTCTTCCTCACATTCCAATTAATAAAGATGTAGACACAAGATTTCCTAGAATATTCTTGATTCAAAATTTGACACCTTCCTAAATAAATTTTTCAAGGATGATGCTTCTTTCCTCAATAGTACTAGCTATCACAATTTTTATAATTTTTTTATTTTTTTCTATTATTTACTATCAAAATGACCTTAATTAGACTCAAATCAAAGGTAATTAAGAAAATGTTAGAAAAAAAAAAAATCAGTTACGAAGAGCATCAAGCAAATTATTACATATACATATATATATATATATCAGGCGCTCGAACATCACATCTATTTGTAATTCGAGTAGATTCTATATAAAGATGAGTTTATCCCAAGCATAACTATTACAAACAAACATGGAAGCTACAGCATCTAGACATTTTGCTTCCATAACTATAATTATACAACTCATTAAGTAATATTGTGGAACCAAACCAAGGAATACGAACTCTCATTTCAAGCAGGAGGCCGAGTAACTGCTGGAGATTCAGCTTACGGGGAGCCGCCGAGAAATGCATGTTTAAACTTGTGAAGTACTTTAGAAGGTGCATCTCTCACCAGACACATAATGTCAGCCATTGAGAGATTACGGTAAACCATTTCATCATAGGCCTTCTTCACTACATAACAAATCCAGACGACACTAGTCACCCACCCAACAATGGGGGAGAGGACATGCGAGAGCAAAACGCATGGTAAAGCTCCAAAGGACAGGCGGTTTTCTCTCAGAAACCGGATCAGTTCAGTGTCGTCGTTTCGATATGCTGCTAGGAAATATTCGACGACACCATATGCGAGAAATGCAACCAGAAAGGCAGAAATGATCCTGCCAGAGCGTGTGTCTATTGGTGATTGAAAAAGCAGTTGCATGAGAGTGGCTAATATGTCAATTATAGGCATGATGATCTTGTAAGACATTCTTTCCAAACTACAAAAAATAATAATAATAATAATAAATAAATAAATAAACGAAATGCATAATTAGATAGCATCATCAACACATGAATTTGAAAACTACTGACAAATATAACAATAATCATA
Organism: Ficus religiosa; assembly: GCA_024759925.1. Taxonomy (NCBI): domain Eukaryota; kingdom Viridiplantae; phylum Streptophyta; class Magnoliopsida; order Rosales; family Moraceae; genus Ficus; species Ficus religiosa. The sequence continues at coordinate 8,716 of JAFMPE010162930.1, forward strand.
ATAAACAAAAGGCAAAATACAGACAGATATATAGCATCATCAACGCATGATATTGAGAAAAATAAATAAATAAATAATGATGCAAAAATTGCCACCAATCATATCTCCTCACTACGTACCCTGCAACAATCCCTAAAACCAAACATGAATAAATGCTGTTCCCTCCTACCAAATACAACCGGCCGTATATGACCAGAATACAATATAAAAACAAAGGAAAGGAAGAACTATACATGAATCTCAAACCAAGGGAAGTAGGCTCAAGGGGTAGGCCACTTTGGCCTCAAAACATACAATTATATTGAACCAGTTATATACAAATATGTAATTATGTACATCAATCAGATGAATAAATGTAAAAGTCAGATCTATTCATTTTTCAGAAGTAGGAAGTCTCTTATACATATATGTAGTGAACTTCATTGTATTTTTAAATCAAGCCTGGGGATTTTTTTTTTTTTTTTTTTTTTAATGAAGAAAACACTTCTGGATTTCCATGTGAAATATCCTGAAACGTTTTACATAACTATATATATACTCAGGTGGTCTCGTGTCCGGCACCAGCCCTTTTTTGCCGGACACGAACAGCACCCCCAGAATGGTCATCCAATACAACCCATCTCCGTAACCGATACAACCCAACAAACACCGGGGAAAAAAAAAAATATATATATATATATATATATATATATCTCTCTCTCTCCTTCCTCTTGTTATGTCGTTCCCATTCCCAAAAAAAAAAAAAAAAAAAAAAAAAAAAAAAAAAAAAAAATCCTTGGCTTTATTTTTCTTCTGTAATGGCTGAAGACAGAAAAGCTTAAGCAAAAGAAATCCAAGATGAAGCTCCACGCTCCGATCCTCCCACTTGACGCTCAGCTACGTGCTGGCCGTCCACATATGCCTTCTCCGACCCACTCCGCCCAACTTGGCACTCGCTCCTGGTGACGACGACGCTGTCGCCGACCTCCGCGTCTGACGGGTTCGCCCACCAGACGAGTGGCGCGTCCACGACGTGCCAAATCAGGCGGAGCCGCTCGGAGAAGGCGAACTTGGACGGCCAGCATGTAGCTGAGCGTGGAGTGGGAGGATCGGAGGGTTGAGGGGTAGGGGAGAGGTGATGGTGGCAACGGGCGCACTCCTCTCTGTCTCTCTCTCCCTCCCTCCCCGCCGAAAGTCCGGGGCTGTGCGGGAGAGCATTCCATATATATTCATATTGTATATTTATACAACTATATAGGTTCTATGTGCGTGTGAGAGAGAGAGAAAAAACCCTTTTGGATTTCCATGTGAAATTCCCCTGAACAAACCCCATAGGATATGTGTGTGTAAGAGAAAAAACCCTTTTGGATTTCCATGTGAGATTCCCCTGAACGTTTAAACCACTATATGCATATATATATATATAATATGAACATATAGAAGATAGAAAATTAAAGTAAAAAACTATTACCAGTGGTTTTGTCTCCCAATTAAACATTTTAGCTGGAAATCTCAAGCATTTCTACAAATTTTTGTTTTCTAATCCAAAAAAAAAAAAAGTGTATATATACATATATTGAAAGAAATTGCTTGGAAAAAATGTTATGAGAACTTGGAGAGGTGAAATTTATATATTTTCTTTAAAAAAGAAAAGAGAGGAAACATGAAGATTTTACGTTAAGAAAATTCGTTCAGAACATCAGGGACTTTGAGTTTTGAGTTCGAAGGGAAAAAAGACCCCAAAAAAAGAAAAAACTCCACTGGAGTTGGAGTAGTGAAGTGAGAATTTTTTGCCAGAGGCCTCAAAAAAAGAAAAGGAAAGACAAAGAAAAAAGCACCGTTAAAGCCGCCGCGGGAGAAATGGGTAAGCCATGGAGAGTTTCAATGCAAATCAAAACAAGTACATTAATCATAAACCATACTTGAAGTGAAAAGAATAGCAATGATCATGAGACATCATTATATATATATATATATATATTATGAACAAAGAGACAGAGAGAGAGAACACATACATCTGTAACCAAAAAAAAAATTTCTGAAGAAAATGAAACCTGTTATGATAGACAGCTTTCACAGACAGAATGATGAGTGGAGATGAACCAACAAGGAGAAGAATGAGGCCATGTAAGTCCGACAGAAAAAGGAAAATTTTGTTGAAGAGAGGGAAAGAGGACGCAGAGCTGGGAGAGTGGGAGAAGAAGCACACACACATACATGTATAAATATAGATACATTATTCTACAGTATGAGACAAGTGGATCTAGTGGAAGGGCCAGCCTTTTGTTGAATGAAAAGAAAAAAGAAAAAAGAAAGAAAGAAAAAAAGCTGTCCCGTATCAGTGGGAATTTCTGCTAACAAAACTGAGGACGAAAGAAAATGTAGAGGTGGGAGAGAGGGACAGACGCTTGTCAAACTTGAAAAGAAACGAAAAAGGCAGAAGAAAAATAGCGGGACTTTCTATAATCTCATAGAATGGGATCTAGTGAGAGGAACAGCATTTTTTTTTACTTTTTTTATTTTTTTTTTATTTTTATTTTTTTTTGCACTTTTGGCTCTGACTAAGTGGATAAAGAATGATTGCCGATTAGGTTGTGACCCTCAAACTAGCTTCTTTAAAAGTAAAATATGTATATACTTTGAATCCAAAATTTTTAAATCCAACTCAAATCCAAATCTAAATTTTTTTTGTTTTGAACTCATATCACACTCATTCTTATCTCTTCCAAACACATATTTGGATTCATAAGTTGAATGCAAAAATGCTAAGTAAACAAAACAAATCAAAAACAGAAGTACTCAAATCCAAAGTGAACAATACGAAAGAGGTATAAAAGGTTAGATAATACCTAATATTTAGACAAACCTAATAAGGAAGGGATGTTACATTATGCTAACAGTTCCAAAACCATTATCCTTGTTCCATTATCTTCAATTGTCTCTTTGAAATTGCATACTTAAGCCCGGATTAATAATTAGTCCTAATTTATGCAACGATATGTATCTTTATAAGAGGGACCATTAGCTAGCAACACAATTCTTTCTGGACAATTAAAGAATGGGGACAAATCACTGGCTATAAGCACGTGCGATTTACTCTATATATGTATATAATAATATAAGATTAAGCTCTCCTATTTTGTGTGATGATGTAGTTTGTCAATGCCTGCACTTGCACAAACTCATCACCAATTTTGAGGCTTAATTCTAACCAGGACCCATTATGTATTACTCATAGGTGTAAATAGATTAGTATTATTCTCTTCTCTGAGAAATCAACTCCCAAAATGCACCGATCGAAATTGAAAAAATACAAGAAAAAACTCTTCTCCACATGGTAAAGAGTGATGAAACAATCTTGAAGCCTATAATAAAAAGGGATCCTTCCATTTCTCTCTAATTTTTAAGCTCTTAATATGATAGAAGGTGAGCTTTCTTCAGTTTGCACGAATAATTTCGTGGTGTGTGATAATTGTTCGTTAACCATTTAGTTATATCCTTAGAGAAAGATGTCACAACAAAATGCACTGCTATCAGCTTCCAAATTTTTTGCAACCTGCTTCCTGGTCAAGGTCAAAATTCATTAATATTACCTTTAATGACTAATTATGTTCTCAGCTATATGATTAGCAATGAATATATCCTTTCTAGTTTTACCGAATAAGCACGGTGATGCCTTTAACTGTTTCGTTTTGGCTGAGTCATCAAAAAACATTGAGACCTGTAAATTTTGCAGTTCAGCCACCCCCCCCCCCCCCCCCCTCCCACATTGAGGCTAAATTTTATCGAGTGGTGTGAAAATGTCATGATTACATTGTCCAATTGATGACATGTTATGATTTATTATTATGCATGCATTTGAAACAAAACACTTAGAAATATTTGTATTCACACACACACACACACGCATATTCCAGGAAACCTCCAATGACGATGACAGCTCTAATATTTTTTCATTACATATACAGGTAAGAACAAACGCACATGCCACGATCAACCACAAAGATTTTTAAGATGACTGATAGTTAATATATTTATATATATATATATATATATATTTTTGGTATTCATCAGTGCTCTAATATGGTTCGTATTACTATTTTCTATTCATGAATCAAAAGCTAAAGTTTGAAACAGAATGGAAAATCAAATAGTAAAAAAAAATGTAGGTAGAAAATTAGAAAATAAAGGAATCCTATGGTCTTTCCCGGAGACAATTATATGTACACATATAAATATATGTGGAACTAGGAACATATCAGAATATATATATATATATATATATATATTTGAAACATATTTAGCGTGCTTTTGGAATGTCCATTTGAGTTGAAAATTTTAAATTGGAATTGAGTGATGTGTTTAACTGATTAGAGTGAAAAAAAAGTATAAGAATTTTAAATATTTAAAAAATAAAATCATCAATTTATTGTTTTGTTTATCTCAAAATTTTATTCAATTTTTTATTTTAAAAAAATCATCCTCCAATTGATGAACCAAATATAGGCTTAACTTGATATGATATTATGTCATACATAGTGTAACAATAATGTGATTTTGTAGTTAAGTTTAGGCAGAATTTTTTTTTCTTTTCTTCCGAGAAAATTTCGTTCACTAATTGAGGTTTCTCTCTCATTTGCTGTTACGTAACTATCTTCATCGTCATTCGTAGAGAACTATGATGTCTTTGCTTATTGAAATTCAGAACTTTACAATTTATTTTGCTAAAACTACCTGACACTTTAATTACGTAGGCACAAGGTTTTAAATTGTTTCTATTTAACAACAAGAATGTAATGCTATTTTTTCATAGGGCAAAACTTTATACATATATAAATATATCTAAATAAATATATATATATATATATATACACACACACAAGTACAGACACACAAAAATAAATTTGAAGAAAAAATTAAGGACAATTTCACACCCATTTTTTTATTGTCCTTTGATGATTTATCATGCTCTTGGGCCCTTTAAGGAGGGCACTACGCAAACACGTACGTGTTAACTACAAAAATAATATTCCACTCATTGTACCACTTTTGGAAAGGTGAAAATTTGCTTTTAGTAGCCCAATATTTCCAGTAAAGAAAACCTGAAAAGAACTGTAAAGCATTTAACAGTATTCTATTAATTCATCCAAAGAATCTATGGAGCAAGAGTATTAAATGGAATTACATAATTGAAATTCTAATAGTTTATATTTGATTTAATTTGATTAATCAATTAAATATCATCTAATCAAAGTTCCACAATAAGAATTTAGACACTAATTTATGAAAAGCTTGCAACAAAAAGCTTTGTTAAGCAATATAACCATTTTTTTCATGTGATATAACCCTCTCTAAAGAATATTGATCATAATTATGGCTCAGTATTGATTCAGTTTGACTTCTATAATTACGTCATTATCTATGAGTTCCATTAACACTTTAATTAATGTGCGACCTATGGGAATTTGAGATTAATTGCCAAAACAAAGGCACCAGTCTACCATCCTAATAATCAGGAAGTAACACAATCAACTATTAGGAAGCAGGTTTCTTTTCTTATTAGATATCCCAATACTATATTCTGAATTTTGAATTAAGTAGTAAGTTAGACCATGTAAGAGTGAAGTTAAACGTCCTATCATTTTAAATATATACGCCACTATCAAATACGTCCAAATATAAATTTTGTGGCGTTAATTCACTTATGATTCATTTGAGTTTTAATTGCTCGACCCCATGGAAAATAAAAAATAAAAAATTGTTCAAAAGTACAACGATTAATTAAAACATTTATAAAACAAAGTAGCATTAGTAAGTATTAAGTATAATTATTTACTTCATAAATTTATTATTACTGTTATTTGTTTCAAATAATTTAAAATCTTTCATATATATTTTTTTTGTATTGTAAAAATGATCTGGAAAAAGTATCTAAATAACACAAATTTAGAGACTACTGCACTAATATGACACAAAAAAATTAACACTAAATCAATATGACATAAAATAAAACTAAATTTAACTAAAAATTTTGTGTTATATTGGTTAATAATAGAAAATTTGTTTTATGTTAATCAACAGTTGAAAAAATATGGTTATTTAAGTATTTTTATCAAATGGTACAAAGAAGAGAGAGAAGGAAGCTACAATTTATAAATGGCCCAAAAGAATCGCATGATCATAACAACGTCATTACATAGCTTAAGAACAAAGAGAGAAAGAGAGAGAGAAAACACAAACGCCTGTAACCAAAAAAAACACACACAGAACGGTTAATGGAAAGAAGAGAAGACACTAGCTGTCCCGTATCAGCAGGATCCTCTGCTAACAAAAATGTTGAATGGAAACAAAGAGCAGATGTGGGAGAGACAATTTTTCAAACTTGTAGGGCCTACAAAAAGAATGACAGCGGGCTTTTCTACCGTATCAGATCTCGTGAAAGGGTCACTCTTTTTTCTTTGTTTCCTTTTTTTTTTTTTTTAATTTCATTTTTGGCTCTGACTAAGTAGATAAAGAATGATTGCCAATTAGCCGGGGTTGTGACCCTCAAACTAGCTTCGTTAAAAGTAAAATATGTATATACTTTGAATTCAAAATTTTTAAATCCAACTCAAATCCAAATCTAAATTTTTTTTTTGTTTTGAACTCATATCACACTCATTCTTATCTCTTCCAAACACATATTTGGATTCATACGTTGAATACAAAAATGCCAAGTAAACAAAACAAATCCAAAACAGAAGTGCTCAAATCCAAAAACGGAAGTACTCAAATCCAAAACGAACAATACGAAAGAGGTATAAAAGGTTAGATAATACCTAATATTTAGACAAACCTAATAAGGAAGGGATGTTACATTATTTTAACAGTTCCAAAACCATTATCCTTGTTCCATTATCTTCAATTGTCTCTTTGAAATTGCATGGTTAAACCCGGATTAATAATTAGTCCTAATTTATGCAGCGATATGTATCTTTATAAGAGGGACCATTAGTAAGCAACACAATTCTTTCTAGACAATTAAAGAATGGGGACAAATCACTAGCTATAAGCGCATGCGATTTACTCTATTTTTGTATATAATAATATAAGATTAAGCTCTCCTACTCTGTGTGATGGTGTAGTTTGTCAATGCCTGCACTTGCACAAACTCGTCATCAATGGCTTAATTCTGACCAGGACCCATTATATAGTACTGATAGGTCTAAATAGATTAGTATTCTCTTCCATGTGACTCGACTCCGAAAGTGGGCCCACAAAATTGAAAAATTCAAGCAAAAACTCTTCTCCACATGGGAAAGAGATGATGAAACCATCTTGAAAAGCCTATAATAAAAAGGGATCCTTCCATTTCTCTCTAATTCTTAAGCTCTTAATACGATAGAAGGTGAGCGTTCTTCAGTTTGCACGAATAATTTCGTGGTGTGTGATAATTGTTCGTTAACCATTAATTATATCCTTAGAGAAAGATGTCACAACAAAATGCACTGCTATCAGCTTCCAAAATTTTTGCAACCTGCTTCCTGATCAAGGTCAAAATTCATTAATATTATCTTTAATGACTAATTATGTTCTCAGCTATATGATTGGCAATGAATATATTCTTTCTAGTTTTACCGAAAAAGCACGGTGACGCCTTTAACTTTCAACAAAAAAACCATTGAGACGTGTAAATTTTGTAGTTCACTCCCCCACTTTGCTTCTAAATTTTATATATTGGTGTGATATGTAGTAATTACATTGTCCAATTGATGATATGTTACGATTTATTATAATGCATGCATTTGAAACAAAAGACACATTGGAATATTTGTTCTTTTCACACACACACATATATGTATAAATATATGTGCTCGCCTCCCTAAAGAAGGAAAGATCAAAGTACCTCTATAATAATGCACTCTCTTTGTGTACTAGAGGGAAAGTGCGCTTTCAATTGGCATACCTAACAACATAATCTACAAAGATAATAATTGATTTCATGCTTAAAGTAATTGATTGTTCATTCAACGATTTTAGGAAAAACACATTCCATTTCCATTTTCAAACTCTTCTGATGATGGGAAATGACAAGTATGTTTGGTCGATTAAGACCCTTCTCACTCTTCTTTCAAACTCTTTAATTCTTATACAAGCTAATGATTTAAACAATATAAATAAAACATCCGTTTGGTATTACAGTTGAAACTGAAATTTTTAAATTGAAGTTGGTTGACTTTTTAAAAACTAATTATAATTTTTATTGACTTTTCAGAAAAATAACAAAATTGAGATGAAAATTTTAAATTTGAGTTGAATCACCAAATAAGCGAAAATGTTTGTAAAAGTGAGGGAAACAAATAATTATTCTGTTATACTTCTAAGAGCCTGTTTTGAGTTCATGAGATTGATTTTCAGAGGTTTAAAAAAAAAAAAAAAAGCTCAGAATTCTGGTCCAGTTTATTATTCTTAAATAAATAAACATGTAATAATGTTTTTTATTAGCGAATAAAAAGTGACGTACGGCTAGGATGAGACGCCGAAGACTTGGCTTTTTTAGTTTTATTACTTTCATTTATAAGAAACATGTAATAATGTTTCCCAGATTTCGATAGTTTTTGGAATTTAAAAAAAAAAAAAAAAAAAAAAAAAAAAAAAAAGGGGGCATAGGAGTGAAAGGCTTGTTCAATTTCCCCTTCAAGCCAATCAAGCCATACTCTTCTTCATCTTCTTCTTTTTGTTTAATATATACTTGAATCATTTACCCCCACCAAGGCAGGTCCTTCCTTTATAAACAAGTTTCTCAAAGTGGAGTTGTAAGGCGTATATGTGGGCTGTTTCAGCCTTTGGCACAAGGGATTTTAAAGTATTTTTGGTGGGCAGTCGTTCTCAAAGAGGACTTGTAAGTTGTTTCTCCGATGTGGGATAAAGATTGATTGAGCTATATTCCAGACATTTTCATTAAAGAACTTCACTTCTTTGAAAAAAAACAAAAAAAATTTGTTACAACAATGCAATAAGATTCATAGAGGATAAGATACGATGAATTTAGACTTTCGTTACTTCCCAAGTGTACTAGCAAATGCATACATATATATATATATATATATTTTTAACTTGCCAAATGAAAAATAATCAACAATTCATACTAATGTTTCAATTTCATGTTTTGCTCTTTTTTGTTTTGTGAGGGCCAAAATGTCCTTACAGTAAATGTTAGAAAGAATCTTTATATATTACATTTGTTTTGCTACAAAATAATGGTGGACACTTGGACGAAGAGATGACCCTTCCTTTGCCGGTCCAACGGTGTCGTGACTTTAATTATGTGTGTGTGTATATATATGTATAACCATTACTTGTTTTATTCCTATCTTGAATCAGCTTTATCAGCTTTCCATGTCGGCTATGGGTCCCAAGATATTAGAATTCTTCTTTTTGTGTCTATATTCACACACACACACACACACACACACACACACACACACACACACACATAAATACATACATACATTTATATATATATGTATGTATATGTATATATAAACTTGACTGGGAAAATCAGAGGAAGCTTCCTTGAAACCGTGTCCTTACATTATTTTCTCCTCTAACCTGCAAAAGAACCTATTTTTGTTACAGCCACAAATATTAGCTGTCAACTCAATGTTGTTATGCATGAAAAAAAAAAAAAAAGACCTTTTTCCTGAGTATAACAAATATAAATCCTTTCAAATTTAAATCTTAAGAACTACGGTGACTTGAATGCCCAAATGGACACGTAGGTAACCTTAGCCACAAAAGTCAAGTTCAGTTACAAATTCTAAGTTTCAAATCTAAGAACTATGATGGCTTGATTTCTACCCATCTATGTAGGTTCAAGGACGGAGGGAACGTGTGACCAGAGAGGGATTAAACCTCCACTCACTTTATTTATTTATTTATTTATTTATTTATTATTATTATCATCATCATCATCATCATCATTGTTGTTGTTGTTATTGTTATTGTTATTATTGTTGTCATTATTGTTACTCTTATTACTCTTATTATTATTATTATTATTATTATTATTATTATTATTATGGTTTTATTATTTAAGCTAATTTCGGGTTTTATTTTGGTGAAATATAATTTATTTTTTGTTATTTTTACTATAAAATGAATTAAAATCAAAATAAAAATGGGAATATAAGAGGGTTAAATCCTGAACTATACAAAAATACAAAGAAAAATATATGTTTAATTATATTTAAAAGTTTAAAACGTTGCTAAACCTATAATAGTAAGTCACATAAAATTTTGCATCCTCAAATGTATTTAAAAAATGCACGTGGTATTATAATTTTGTCCGTAACTATAAGAATGAACTAACTAAACACTATAAAATCATTCATCAGTAACATTAAAAGATTGTGAGTCTTTTCTATTTCGAAATAATTATCTTATGGTGAAAAGCATTACTCTAGACCAAATTTTAATTATGCATATCATACTGAAATGAAATTAAGGAAAATTGTACAATAGGGTACCAGTAGAACACGTATTCTAATTAATTATTTTAAACAATTTCAATTATTTCATCTATAAGTGTCCACCTAAAAAAATTAGTACAGCTATACAAAAGTGTTCTCACTCACAGATTAAAGGTTAAAGTTTAATTCGAAGGTTAAAAAAGCCCTAACAAAACAGTAAAACAATTTGTCCAACTGTAAACTTTTCCATGGAAAAACCAAACAAATTAAGTACAACAAGGATTAATGCATAAATTAAATAAAAACCTCCACAAAACAAAGTAGCATTGCAGTAACTTTAAATTAAGCTATACAAATACAGATCTGATCATGATAAAAACGCAATCAAAGCATAAAAAGAAAATTCAGATGATCAAAAGAACTTGGGGTCATAGCCATTGCTAGAGGTGGCCAAGATGTAGTAAGCCACAATATGGCCAATTGAACCCCAAGCCAAGACGTCAACAATATTGAACCCGACAGGGTCATTAGACTTGAGCAAGTTCACGTACTCCTGTGCCCTAGTGTCGCCGGCCTCGAAGTGCGTGACACCGTTCTGCTCCGGCAAGCCTTGCTTGGCCACGTTCTCCCTCTGGAAGTTGAAGAAGACAAACCTGCCCAGGAAGAG
>JAFMPE010163041.1:0-19344 GCA_024759925.1 Ficus religiosa
CGTGTAATCCTGTTTAAGACAACGGTTTCACAAAAACCGTCGTGTATTTTCCGTCGTGTAAGCCAACTTTTGTAGTAGTGATTGCACTTTATGATCTAGAACATGATCAAACAAAAGATCAATCACTTAAAGCCTAAATGCAATCTTAATATGCAATGAAAGACAAAGATACAAACACACTCATATCATGCAAATTCCCAAAGATTTTCTTAATGACACAAATTTAGTTGAATCAAGAGCCTTGGCAAAAATATCTGCAAGTTGTTTTTCTATTGCAGCATGTTCTAAAACAACGATCTTATTTTCAACTAATTCTCTGACGAAGTGATGTCTAATGTCAATATGCTTAGTCCTAGAGTGCTGAACAAGATTTTTTTGAAATATTTATAGCACTGGTATTGTCACAATTGACAACCAAAGTATCCTATAAAATACCATAATCCCCAAGCATTTGCTTCATCCAAAGAAGTTGTGTACAATAGCTACCAGCAACTATGTACTCGGCCTCTATAGTTGACAAGGGGATTGAGTTATGCTTCTTGTTGTACCACGAAATAAGGTTATTTCCAAGGTAGAAACAACCTCCATTGGTGCTCTTTTTGTCATCTACATTACCTACCCAATCAGCATCACTAAACCCTGGAAGACTAGAGTTGGTGTCGTTAGTATACCAAATACCATAGTTAGTTGTTCCATTCACATATCTAATAATTCTCTTTACAGCAACAAGATGTGACTCCTTTGGATTGGTTTGATATCTGGCACAAATACCTAGACTAAAAAAAATTGTCAGAATGACTAATAGTGAGGTAAAGTAAGCTACCAATCAGGCTCTTATAAAGACTAGGATCAACAAATGCTCCATTATCATCTCTGGTTGTTTTCACATTTGATCCCAAGAGAGTTTTCATATGCTTAGCATTCTCCAAATGAAATTTCTTAACAAGGTTCTTAGCATATTTACTTTGTGAGATAAAAATCTTACATTCAAGTTGCTTGACCTTTTCTTTATCTCTTATATGTCTTCCTTCATTGAGACCTCCGATGACCTTAATGGGGGATGATTATTTTGCACTCTAGTTGAAGGTTCCTTTGTAACCTGTTCATCCAATTCCCTTTGCGGAGTCTCTGGAGTTTCTGGAGTTTCAAGTTTTGTCTTAGATGGTGTTGGGACAGTGGGAGGTGCTGCAAGAGGTGTTGCAACACTCCCTAGAACAGAATTGTTAGTTGACGATGCAACCGTACTTGAACCTATCTCTTTAGATACATGTGCTTCAGCTTCTTTAGTAAGGCTAAGAATTTCCCGTTCCTTCAAATATTCTGCAAAATCCTTGAAATCATCAAATGTCACATTAGCATATTCCATAATAGTATGGGTTCTCATGTTATAAACACGATATACCTGACTATTTGTCGAATATCCAGGAAAAACACCTTCATCACTCTTGGCATCAAACTTACCTAGATGATCACGATCATTCAAGACATAGCAGACACAACCAAAAACATGAAAATAGCTAAGGTTAGGTTTCTTACGTTTCCAAATTTCATAAGGAGTCTTTGTTGTACCTGGTCTCAAGTAAACATGATTAATTGTGTAACAAGCAGTGTTGATTGCTTCAACCCAAAGTCTAAAAGCAAGTTTATTGGAGTTTAACATCACCTGGGCCATCTCTTAAAGAGTCATGTTCTTTCTTTCAACAACAACATTCTGTTAAGGTGTTTTAGGTGCAAAAAGCTCATGGGATATCCCATGCTCATCATAGATATTAACAAAAATAGCATTTTCAAATTCCTTTTCATGATCACTCCTAATTCTGACTATTTTACCAATGTTACAATCTTTTGTAGTTTGTAATTTTATGCACGAAGTCTTAAAAACATCAAAGGTGTCAAATTTTTCTCTAATGAAATTGACCCAAGAGTATCTTGAAAAAACATCAACACACACAGAGACATACCTTTTTCCAACAATGCTTTCTACCTGTATCAGCCCCATAAGTTCCATATGAAGTAGCTTAAGTATTCATGAAGTGTTAATGTGTTGCAACACTTTGTGAGACACTTTAAGCTATTTGCCGGGTTCGCAAGGTCCACAAATCCCTAGTGGTCTTTCTCCAAGCTTTGGAATACCACGGATAGCACCTGTACTCACAATCTTAGTCAGATTTTTATAATTCAAGTGACCTAATTTTTGGTGCCAAAGATCAATGTCATTTATGGAAGTTATATGACAAGTCGAAGAGTGTTGCAACATGTAACAGTTGTTAGATGATCTAAAACCTATCATAATACATTTGTTAGATTTATCAAACACACGGCATTCTTGTTTTGTGAAATTTACAAACAAATCTTGATCACACAATTGGCTTATGCTAATCAAATTTGCTTTAAGTCCTTCCACAAGGAGCATATTCTTGAGTTTAGGAAGACCTTTAACATCTAGTGTTCCCTTGCCAAGAATACATCCTTTAATTCCATCTCCCTATGTGACATGACCAAGATTACACCTTTTGTAGTCCTTCAAAAATTCCTTGTTACCTGTCATATGCCTGGAACACCAACAATCAAAGTACCAAGAGTTAGTAGTACCTACCTTTAAAGAAGTATATGTTGCAAAACACCGTAGATCGAATTTTCTAATCCAAACCTTCTTAGTGGAATCATCTTTTAGAACAATCTTGAATTTATGTGTTCTTTTAGGGTTTCCCAGACTAGATGAGTAAACATTCATAGCCTTTCTTAAAGAATTTTGACACTTGTAACAATGAGGTCTAATATGCCCAAGTAAACCACAAAAATGACAAGTTGGAACAAACCTTTTTGGTTTATGCTTCAGAGATACAGTTTTTGATTTATTACCTGACGCAAATTGAAGGACGGATTTTTGGAAATATTTTCTCTCTTGATTATTCGAATAATACACAAGATCAGCTATATACACAAAAACCTGGCTACAGAAGAGGAAACTAACTAGGCTATCTATCTAATCCCATAATTCATGGGATACCAAAACTAAATCAGCCTAATTCTAGGAATACAAACTGTTACAAGTATTTCCTAAAATAGCTAACTTTACACATTTACAATACAAGTCAAAAACTCGTTTTCTACACTCCCTCTCAAGCTGGTGAATAGGTGTTCTCCATTCCCAACTTGGATACTACACTCTGAAACACTGAGCTACTTAGGCCCTTGGTGAGCATATCTGCAAGTTGGCCACGTGAAGACAAATAAGGTGTACAAATCAGTCCACTCTCCAACTTCTCCTTAACGAAGTGTCTATCTATCTCAATGTGTTTAGTTCAATCGTGTTGTACCGGATTATGTGTTATGCTAATTGTCAACTTGTTATCACAATAGAGTCTCATTGGACCATCCTACTTAATCTGTAAGTCTTCTAAAATGATCTTTAACCAAAGTAGCTCACACACTCCTTGAGCCATTGCTCAAAATTCTGCCTCTGCACTAGATCGTGCTATCACGCTTTGCTTTTTACTTCTCCATATCACAAGATTCCCACTAAGAAAAGTACAATATCCTGAAGTGGACCTTCTATCCACAATTGACCCGGCGTAATTTGCATCCCTATATGCCTCTAGTACTAAACCTTCGTTCCTTTTGAACAAAATACCTTTTCCTAGTGTTCCTTTAAGATACTGTAACACTAAGTAAGCTGCCTACAAATGGCTCTCTTTTGGGTTGTGCATGAATTGGTTGATCACGCTCACTACATAAGCTAAATCTGGTCATGTGTGAGATAAGTATATGAGTCTTCATACCAGACGCTTGTACATTTCTTTATTTACTGCAGTATCCTCATCTGCCTCTCTAAGTCTATGGGTAGAATCAATTGGGGTACTCACTGATTTGCATGTTGTCTTACTTGTTTCCTTGAGAAGATCTATAACATATTTCTGTTGGAAGCTAAATATACCTTGCCTAGAATGAGCCACCTCAATCACAAGAAAATATTTCAGCCTCCCTAACGTCTTGATCTCAAATTCCTTAGCTAGGCATTGGCCTAAAACACGTCCCTCCTTCTCATTACTCCTGTTACTATTATGTTATCGACGTATACTAGAAGAACCGTGACTCCCCCTGAAGGTGAGTGCTTAATGAACAATTTATGATCCCCTTTGCTCTGTCTATATCCTATGGCTATCATAACTCTTGCAAATCTTCCAAACCATGAGCAGCCAGACTGTTTAAGCACGTACAGGGCTTTCTTTAACTTACACACTATATGAGCAGCCAAGTTATTTCCATAGCCTGGTGGAATTTCCATATAAATTTCCTTTTCTAATTCTCCATGCAAAAATGTATTCTTGACATTGAACTACTGCAAGTCTTAACCATAATTAGCTGCTAAAGACAACAAGATTCTGACAGTGTTCATCTTCACAACTGAAGCAAAGCTCTCCAGATAATCAATCCCGTAGGCCTGTATATAACCCTTAGCCACCAATCTCGCCTTATATCTCTCAATAGATCCATCTAATCTATACTTCACAGTATAAACCCATTTCCACCCCACGGGCTTCTTTCCTGCAGGCAACTTCACCAACTCCCAAGTTTTGTTTTTTTCCAACACCTCCATTTCTACATTCATAACTTGTTTCCATCTCTCATTGGATAGAGCCTCAGTTAAAGTGGTAGGCATGGCAATGGTGTTAACACTAACAAGAAAAGTCCTATGAGATGTTGAAAATTTTTTGAAAGACATGAAATGTGAGAGAAGATATAAAGGTAGTCACACACTCTAGTTCCTTTTCCAATAGCAATGGGAAGGTCTTGGTCACTCTTACTCACATGAGGTTTGGTCTCAGTTTGCAATGAAGGTTTAAAACTTGTTACCTCATTTCCAAGATTTGGATTAGACTTTTGGGCTTGCATAGATTCAGGAATGACTATCTTCTTCCTTGAAAACACTTTACCAAATCTCACATCCTCAAGAGCATAACTTGGCTTTTCTGGCGTAGGTGAACCTGGTAAAGAAGGACACAGATTCAAAGGAACAGGAGAAAGACACGGGCTAACCGGAGCACATAGACTCTTAGAAATAGGAGAAGGACATGAGACCAATTGAGAATAAGGACACGACACTGGTTGAGAACTTGGACACGAAGGAAGTGTTAAATTCAGACTTGAAGAAGTAAATGAGGATGAACATGGCAGATTAGGAAGAGAAAGATCCTGATCCTTATCTTCCATAACTGAATTCTCTACCTGAAGATAAGGAGTTTTGAAATAAGACTATTGTTCATTTAAGGTAACATCTGCTTGCCAAATATTCTAGGGACAAGATTATTTGTAGTTTTTAGATCAAGATAGAATGTTGAGAGCATTTCCGTTGGACTTTTGAAACCTAAGACTCTAGAAGGTAACCAATTTATAAGTTGTGTAGCTATTAGGACTGCTTGTCCCCAAAAATATTTTGGCACATTCTTTTGAAACATGAACGCTTGGTTTGACTCAAGAAGATGACCATTTTTCCTTTCCGCCACTCAATTTTGTTGTGGGGTATTGACATAACACGACTTGTGTTCTATTCCTTCCTTCTAAAAGTATGGAGTTAGGACTTTATTGAAATAAACCCTAACATTGTCTAACCAAAACCATTTAATGTTGACCCCAAATTGATTTTTAACCATGGAGTGAAAGGTTGGAACAATAGTACTGACATCAGATTTATGTTTGAGTAAGAAAATCATCAATAAATGACACAAACCATCGTGCCCCAGAAACATTAGGAACAATAGAAGGACCCCAACTGTCACTGTGAATGAGATAAAAAGGAATATAACTTCTTTTATTATTGACTAAAAACGGTACACATTTGTGTTTAGTAAGTTCACACACTTCACAATGAAAATATTTAACATCAAAACCTTTAAACAAAGAGGGCAACATAATTTTAATGGTACTAAATGATGGGTGTCCAAGTCGGCAATGATAAAGCCAAACTTTCTCTTTATTGGATGAAAAAGACTCAGAAATAAAATAATGAAATAACTTGCTTTTGGTGATGTTTGAATTGCTTAGTGTTTCAAGGTAGTAGAGGCCATCTCGTTCTTTAGCATGTCCAATCATCCTCCCCAAATCCTCATCTTGAAATACACAATTATTATGATGAAAAACCATATTACAACATAATCTCGAGTGAATTTTTGAACAGAGACAAGATTAGTGGATAATTTAGGGACATAGAGAACATTTTTCAAGATAAGTGATGGGCTAATTATGACATGTCCTACACCTACTATTGTGATCAAGGAACCATTGGCTATGGCTATTTTCCTATTGCTTGCACATGGGGAATAAGTGCAAAAAACGTTTGGCGAATAGGTCATATGGTCGTTGGCTCCTAAGTCCAAGACCCAGGAGTCGGCAAAGGTTCTATCCGAAACATTTAATCCAACAATGATAGGAAACTCACCTGCATATGCCAATGAACAAGTACCTGAAGTTTGTCAAGGTTGCCAATAAGTGATCTCACCCTCTCGACCACTTATTGGTTGAGACCAACTAGCTCCTGTGACTCTGTATCATTATGTTGAACCATAGCTACATAAGCATGGCTATTCCTTCTTGCATGTCCTCTTTTCTATCCCCATTATTGGCTTAGAGGTTTTCCATGAAGTCTCCAGCACCGCTCTCGAGTATGACGTGCTTTCTTGTAATAAGTGCACCACAGGCTATCCTTGTAATCTCAGTTCTGAGCTTTTGATTGATCAGATCTTCCACCTTCAGTGACTATTGCTTGTTCAAACTTTGTGGCTGAATTATTGGCACTAGCCACCATAGCCGAGCTATCCACGTTCTAAGGCTCAAGCATCAATCCTCTTATACTTTCCTCGCCAAGAATTAGTGCCACCACTTCATTGAAACAAGGGACTTCATGCTTGCCAAGTATCTGAATTCTCACCTGATCAAACTCCACGTTGAGTCCAACAAGGAAATCATAAACCCTATCTTGTTCAATGAAATCATTTAGAATGGCAGCATCTTCAGGGCACTTCGTTTTTATAACCCTATAATGATCGAGTTCCTACCATAGAGACTTCAATTGGTTGGCATCTTCAGTAACAGACTTACACCCTTGTTTAGTAGTAATTGTTTTCACCTTCACCTCATCCACTTGAGCTACATGTCTAGCCTTCGAATATGTCTATTGTATGGCATCCCAAATATCTTTAGAAGTAGCCAAAAACATACACTTATCACTAATCTCAGGAATCATTGAATTCCACAACCGTACCATAATCATTGAATCTTCTTCATCCCATGCTTTAAACTTAGGATCTCCTAATTTTGGGCCTTTACCCGTAAGATGACTCAGCTTTCCCTTTCCTTTAAGCTTGGTGCAAACGAGTTGAGACCATTTGAGATAGTTTTTTCCATCTAGTCTATATGCAGCCTGGATATTTTGCAATTCTCCAAACTATTGGGATCGACTAACCTCTGTAGATTGCGATGTAGTGATTGTTCCTGTGACTGCAGTGGCTGTTTCTGTGACTTCTGACATTTTTCGCCAGTCATGACTTTTGGCGATTAAGGCTAGTCAATAATAATTAGAAAACACTGGCAATGAAGATAGGTAAGAATCACGGGAAAAACAGCAAAACAAGGCCAAGCAATAGAGAGGAACCACTAGCAATAAAGGCCGATGAGAATGGAAAGGAACACCGGCGATGAAGGTTGGTGAGAATGAAGAAAAAACTGGCAATGAAGGCTGGTAAGAAGCAATAGAAACTTGGCAATAAAAGCCAAGCAGTAAAGCATAATGGTTTTTTTCCTAGAGAAACCTAAGCCTTACGGCTCTGATACCATGACGCAAATTGAAGGACAGATTTTTAGAAATATTTTTTATTTGGATTATTCGAATAATACACAAGGTCAGTTATATACAAAAAAAAAAAAAAAAAAAAAAAAAAAAAAAAAAACCTTGTACAGAAGAGGAAACTAACTAGGCTATCTGTCTAACCCCATAATTCATAGGATACCAAAACTAATTCAAACTAATTTTAGGAATACAGATTGTTACAAGTATTTCCTAAAATAGCTAACTTTACACATTTACAATACAAGTCAAAAACACATTTTCTACATTACCTGGATGAGAGATAGAATTTAAGGAGATGAAGCTTTCACAAACACGGTTTTTCATGAGGAGGCTTTACCAATGGAGCTCAATCCCTGATGATTACTGAAAGACTTTCCAATGGAGAAAATGTGATTAAGTTTGGCTGAACCAGAGTTAGGCATCCTTAAGGACTTCTGAGTCTCTTTCAATTTATAGCGCATTTCTTGGAGAGCTTTTGTTTTTTCCATGGCTTGGAATTCATAGTTAAGTATGGCCCTTTTAAGAATATATCTTCCCTCGATAAGTTTAGCAACACAGACTTCCAACTTCTTGTTCATTCTGCACAGCTTAATCAACTTGGAGTACATGTCTTGATAAACTTAATCCACTTGGAGTACATGTCTTGATAAACATTCTCAATGACATCATCACTAAGTTCTTCATCTCCACTACTGCATTTTGAGTCAAAATAATGAAGGCCATCAGTCTCCGCTGATCTTTCATTTGGTGTGCCATAAGATGTTTCACCACTGCTGGGTGTTTCTGACGGTGTCTCAACAATGGCTGAAGTAGTGAAATTGAGGATTTTCATGATATCACCATTGGTAAAGACTATAAAGGCAACATGATTGCCTGAAGGATCTTCATTCTTCTATTGCCTTCCTTCGGACTCTTCATCACTCCAGGTAGTTTTCAAAGACTTTCAATTTTCTTAAGGGTTATTAGCACACTTAGACTGAATGTGACCAAATTCTTCACACTCATGGCACTGAATCCTCTTCCATTTTTTTTTTCTGATCTGGGAAGTTGGTCACGGGTTTCTCTTTTTTGGTAAAGGACTTACCAGAATTAGGTCAGTTGCCCTGCTTCTTCATCTTTTTTAGCATCTTGTTAAAATTCTTACTAATTAAGGCAAGAAATTCAATCAGCTCTGCATCATCATTCACCTCCTTTTCATCATTTGTGTCTTGAACTTTAGCTTGAAAAGCAATACTCTTCTCCTTCTTTCTCAGCTTCAAGTTCATTTCAATTGTCCGTAATGATCATATCAACTCATCCAATTTCATGGAGCTGACATCCCGAGCTTCTTCAATGGCTGTGACTTTATAAGCAAGCAGCTCTGGTAGAGATCTCAAGGTTTTTCTCACCAGTTTGGTCTCAGAATTTTTCACTGAGTGCAAAGGCTTCATTTGCAATATCACAAAGTTTGGCATTGAAATCAACAATAGTTTCATTTTCAAGCATTCTAAGGTTTTCAAACCTAGTGGCTAAGAACTGCAGCTTTGACATATTAATATCAGTTGTGCCTTCATAAGCCGTCTCAAGAATAGTCCAGGCTTCTTTGGTAGTTTCGCAGGTACCGGTGGAGATCAATTTGAATTGACTGGCATCAACAGCATTAAAAATAGCATTCAGGGCCTTTAAGTTGTTGTTTTCCAAATGGTCTTCATCACTCGACTATGATTCCTCCGCTTTGAGAGCAATTTTTCCCTCACTGTCCTTAGTCTTAGAATGCACCTAGCTTGTTTAGACAACTCTCCAGGCTTTTTCATCAAAAGCCTTAATAAAAGCCCTTATACAAGCCTTCCAATAAGGATAGTTACTCCGATCAAGCAACGGTGGACATGAAATGGATACTCCTTCACGAAGAAAGTCCATACCAGCAGAATAGATCAAATCCCAAAATCTAACCTAGAAAACATCGTTAGTAACTTGCTCTAATACCAAATGTAAGATATGTTTTTACCTATTTACCAAATTTACTTAATCTTTCCAAATTAATTCAATTACCATAAGCAAAGTAAATAGATGAACACAAGAAATTTTACGAGATTCAATTACCCTACTCCTTGAGGTCACGCCTAAACGTTGAATAATCCACTAACTGCAGAAAGATTACAAGTTCTAATAGACTTGTACAATCTTAAAACTCCCTCTTCTTATTGCTGCCAGTCGTCATGAATCAAGTCAGTGAATCTATTATGTGAGCTCCCCTCGCTGGCTATGTTGAACTCCTTTCAACTGCAAATGCCTTCTCCCGAAGATTCCAATATTTCTTGTGAAAGATGAATGCAATAGCTCAACAAGACTCTCAAAGTATACTTGTATCCCCAAAAGCACGTCACCCATATATTGTCTTTGAGATAATATATAAGCAGCCACACAAACCAATCCCACAAAAAATCTCGGATGGAAAACAATTTAAATTTCAAAAAGTTTAATGATATGTTGCAACACTTCCGGAAAAGCTTTGAAATTCAAATATAGAAACTTTCTTCCAAACCTGAAATATCTTTCCTTTCATTCTAGATGCTCATGAGAATGCGGAAACCTTATAGAAATCCCAGATAAGAAATCTCCACTTTCCAGATTTTAAAAACAAGGTTCCTTTCTTTTGGAAAGGTTTGAATTTCTAATTTAAATAAGATAAGAAAACTTACCCAAATTAGAAATTCCTTCTTAAAAGATATCACACGATTACCTTCACAAAAATGCCCGAGATTTTCTTGACTTTGAACCAAAACAGAACCTCCCATCTTAACTCATCACGTCACACGCAATCTGCCAAGTCAGCTTCCAAAAGAACAATTTTCCCAAGCCTTCAAAATGAATCAATCATAGTTGCAACTCATATTGCAGTACCTGAGAAAACCCTACAAAATATTGTTCATGTTTTTGTCTAACAATCATGCCCTAAATTAAATGCCAACATACAAACAAAATACCTAATAAGGGAAAATCCAACTCTCTGGAAATATTACTATTTACTAGCTAGCCACATCACGTAGCTTATCAAATTATGGATTCTACAAATAAACTAGGTGGTCCATATTTCTCCACTTGAAAGTAAACGTTTAAAATGGGCCCTTTTTTTAATGGGTTATTTTCATGAATGTCTAAATTCCATACTAAGATTTATAATATGTCCATTTTTTCTTTTATTTAAAGGAATGTCTAATTTGATACTTATAAAAACCACATTACCCTTTTATCAAGAATGGAATATAAACAAATAAAGAATTATAAAAATAAGGAAAGAAAAAATCTCTAAAAAATTCAAACTAAGCAAATCTTTTATAAAAGGAAAAAAAAAACATTATTCTTGATTTTTTATTAAGAAACAAAGGGTGCATAATAGATATTAGTTGTATTATAAATGAAAAACAATCATTATATTAAATAATTGATCAATAAGAGAAAATTTACAATGAACATATAAGGAAAATTAAATAGATGTTGTACAAAAATATCACACACTTTAAAATCTAAAAAAAGACATCATAATGATATAATAATTATCATAAAGGAAAAAAACAGCATGTTGGTATAGAAATCATAGAGAGAAGGGAAAAAAAAAAAACATATCACATTTTAAAAAGTATCATAATGATATGGTAATTATCATAAAAATAATAATAATAAGCAATTGCATATGACATTTAAACTTTAGATTTATAATATGTCCATTTTTTCTTTTATTTAAAGGAATGTCTAATTTGATACTTATAAAAACCACATTACCCTTTTATCAAGAATGGAATATAAACAAATAAAGAATTATAAAAATAAGGAAAGAAAAAATCTCTAAAAAATTCAAACTAAGCAAATCTTTTATAAAAGGAAAAAAAAAACATTATTCTTGATTTTTTATTAAGAAACAAAGGGTGCATAATAGATATTAGTTGTATTATAAATGAAAAACAATCATTATATTAAATAATTGATCAATAAGAGAAAATTTACAATGAACATATAAGGAAAATTAAATAGATGTTGTACAAAAATATCACACACTTTAAAATCTAAAAAAAGACATCATAATGATATAATAATTATCATAAAGGAAAAAAACAGCATGTTGGTATAGAAATCATAGAGAGAAGGGAAAAAAAAAAAACATATCACATTTTAAAAAGTATCATAATGATATGGTAATTATCATAAAAATAATAATAATAAGCAATTGCATATGACATTTAAACTTTAGAAACTAACTATTAAAACAATTCCAATAATAGTAAATAAAATAAATTATTATAATAACATTATAATTATCATAAAGAACCTAAATCATACCCAAAAAAAAAAATAGGTTTTTAAGAAACCTAAATCATACTTAAAAAATATAGGTTTAAAAAAAATCTAAATCTTACCAACAAGCAATCACTATAAAAAGAATTATATATTCATTGACATAAAGATACAATAATGATGAACAAATAAGGGAAAAAAAATAATCATGATGAGAGAAAATGAAGTTAAATATAGTAAAAGGGTAAAATAGGTACTATGAATTGTTGTTTTTCTAAAAATGGACATTTATGTAATATTATAAAAAATTGACATATTTTAAAATGTGCTCCTACAAGTAGTATTTTTATGTAATTATATCTTTTTTAATTGATAGAAATGGACATTTTAAATGTATTGTTTTTAGTGAATAGTTTTAATTCAAAAAATGTGCCTTAAAAAAAAGAAAAATAAATAGGGTAAATTACTCATTTGGTTTGTAATCATTTCATGAACTTGTAAATTTGATTCCCAGCTTTTTTTTTTTTTTTTTTAGCTAAAAGCTTCATGAATTCTTTAAGAGGATGCAAAATGATCCTTTTTACTGGTAAAGGTTAAAAATTGAGTAGAATAGATCACATATATGACATATTTAGTTGAATCATGTAAATTTTTTCTTAAATATTACTTTGAAATAGTAAATCATACATGATTCATGTAGCATTAATTTTCTGTTACATTTTTTATTTGTACCCTTTTAAAAGAGTTTTGTGGCCTTTCAAAAAAAAAAAAAAAAGATTTTTATGGAGCTTTTAGCTACACAAAAAAGGTTGGGATCAAATACAACTTTATAAAAAGATTAGTTAGCAAACTAGTAATTTATCCAAAATAAATAAATAAATTGACTGTAGTAATTCATCCATTATTTGTTAAAAGTATTTAATATACACACAAGGAGTAGGAAAATGGTAAAGAGTGCTCAACGCTTTAGAACTTGTAATCGGAAATAAAGCCGCAGGGAATTGATAGGCCGGTTTGGGGATAAGCTAGAAAATAATAATAATAATTTATACACACACACATACACACAAGGAGTAGACTTGTAGTTTAGACGTGGTATTTGTTTAAGCAAGGGAATAATGATGTGCAAAGCGTAATTTATCAATCTGTTTAAAAAATACTGAAAACAAATTGTAGTCTAATTGAAAGGGGGCCAAAAAAAAAAATATGAAGAAGAAGAAGAAAAAGAAAAGAAGATAATTTTTGGTTACCGTCCCCTAATAATACATAAGTTCATATCATCTAAATTTAAAAATTTCATCATATTGAAATACTAAACATTAAAAATATTCGAATAAATTGAATAAATCGATCATCCCATGCAATTGGGAGTACTAATATCACATAAGTTGATAGCTTGAATTCCTAACGTTTCACTTGGATTACCCCTTCAATTATAATGCAATTTAATATTCATTTGATTATTCAAAATTTTGTATAAAAACATACCTCTATTTAAACAGTACATCCACTTATTTTATTATTTATTCATTTTTTATCTATTTTACCAATTAAATCACAGACACTTTCTCTCTTCTTACCAATACCCATTAGAATAACTATTCAAATGTAAATAATCCAAACACACGTTTCATTTTAATAAAATGATTAAAGGAGACATCCAAATGCATTTTGGAATATATCCATTGATTAAAATACAATATCAAGTTGAATGAGACATCCAAACGAAGAATTACTCATTATCTTATTTTATTTATTAATTTTAGAATTTTTTGATTGGGTATAAAAAAAACTCAATTTTGCTTTTGGTTGTTGACGCCATCTTAAGTTTCAAATTCAAAGATGGGTCTTATTTATCATTTGGACACACACACACACACACACACACACATATATAACTACTGAAAGTTAAGTTTGAGATCAGTACAATTGAATTATGAACCAATTAATAAGACAAAAGAATTATTTTTTTTTTTTTTTTAAGTTAACAATCAGAGCATACTTCTAGATCTGGAGATTGTCAAATATTAATAACTTGCGTGTAAGCTTGAACTTCTGGAGAGAACCAAATGCTGAGTGTAAGCCAATGACTTTTCTTTTCTCTTTAAAAATTCCTTAATTTTGACATTTATGCAGATGATTTAGTACTAATACTAGTCTTCACTATTGAAGACAAAATGCCGCAGACCCAATAAATTTTCTCAGAATATTTTTGTAATATATGTTTTCCTAGAGAAGAGTTTTCATGGGTTCTAGAAAGCCTATTTGGTCACATGTGATTGTCTTGGAAAAGTAAGCTCTTGATGTAACCGTAGCTTATACTTCTAATTAGTTTATTCACAAACAATACTGAGAAATTGAAGAAAAAATTATTAGTCAAAGCTAAATTTTATTCAAGGTTCAACTTGATTGTATTACATGCTCATTTTTGAAAGGAAAATTTTCTTGTTTAAAATGAGAAAGCCTTTTCAGTTTGAAAATGAGAACCAAATTAGTAATTGATAGTTCTTTTTTTTTTTTTTTTTCTTTGAGCAAAGTTGATAAGATTGTTAATATATAGGTTATGACAATAAAGAATTCTTCTATCTACATATACAAGCATTTACAAATGTATTCATAAGTAAATTACTCATTTCACCAAAAAAAAAAAAAAAAGTAAGAATTACTCACTAACTTGGAGCCTCAGTATTATAATTAAAAATCCGTAGTACAGCTCTCAATAGCTTTGAGATAATTTAGTTTTAATCAAGATGCTGATTAAAAGCCCAGCTTGATCTTCAAACTCGATACGCCCAATTAATATATATATATATATATATATATTAATGCATGCATGCATATGTATATTAAGGTCAGATAAATCACGTAAACACAACTTATATTGTCCCAAGGCCAATTATTTTGGATCCTAGATTTCAGCTTTCAGAGTTATGCATTACATCACTTTGAATAAATAAAAACAATAAAATGGAAAGAAATTCAAAAAAAAAAAAAACATTATCCTTCAAAAGAAAAGAAAAAAAAAACAAACAAACAAACAAACATTAAACGAATTAAACCTTTTCAATGTCACAAACAACATACATAACAACAACAACAATATTATACTTCAAAACAAAAACAAAACAAACATTAAACGAATTGAACCTTTTCAATGTCACGAACAACATACATAACAACAACAACAACAATAACAAAAAACAATAAAATGGAAAGAAATGCAAAAATAACATTATACTTCAAAACAAAAACAAAAACAGACATGAATTGAACATTTTCAATGTCACGAACAACATACACAACAAGAACAACAACAACATTATACTTCAAAACAAAAACAAAAACAAAAACAAACATTAAACGAATTAAATCTTTTCAATGTCACGAACAACATACATAATAACAACAACAACAACAAACAATAAAATGAAAAGAAATGCAAAAATAACATTATACTTCAAAACAAAAACAAAAACAAACATTAAACGAATTGAACCTTTTCAATGTCACGAACAACATACATAACAACAACTACAACAACAACAACAAACAATAAAATGGCAAGAAATGAAAAAATAACATTATACTTCAAAACCAAAAAAAAAAAAAAAAAAGGACATCATACGAGTTGAACCTTTTCAATGTCACAGACAACATACATAACAACAACAACAAAAACATTATACTTCAAAACAAAAACAAAAGCAAACATTAAACGAATTGAACGTTTTCAATGTCACGAATAATAATAACAAAAATAATATTAATATTAATATCAATATTAAAAATAAATGTTTCCATCTAATAGCTAGCTACTCGTGCAGTTATTAAGTCACTGCAAAAACAAATTTAAAAATAAAAATAAAAATAAAAAACTTCTTATCTTAACTTAAAAAGAGAAATAAAATAAAAGTTACTATAAAAAAAATTAAAATTAAAATTAAAAATTAAAATAAAACCTTCTTGTCTTAACTTAAAAGGGAAATAAAATAGAAGTTACTAAAAAAATAAAAAAATAAAAAAAGCTGCTAAAACCACCAAAACTTCTCATCGTTAGAGGACTTAAAAGCTTGAGCCTCTCGAGAATGAATTCGGCTTTTTCCACCATACTTGTTCTTCTTCACGAAAAGCTCAAACTCCTCAATGTAAAGCCTTTTCCTTTTGCCATCCCACTCCCCTTTCTTTGTCTTCGGAATCCAATTAAGTTCATCGACCTCTAGAATCTCTCCGGAACCCTCAATTGGAATTGTAGACCAAGAAGAATGCAGCTGCTTGGCTTTCAGTGAAGCCTTGATTGCGGCGCCATTCAACTTTGGCTCTTCACCATCACCGTTGTTGCCCCAAATCTTTTTTGGCAACTTGAATACCTTACAGTCATGGCGCTACATGGGGTTGTACTTCTTCCTTCTTGCATTGCTTTCATACTTCCTCTTCAACCTCTGGAATTTATCAGAGAATTGTGATTAAGTGAAGTTTTGAACTTGTTGAGACTTTGTCACGAAGTTATACATACTGTTAAACACCGGCGATGATAGGTCTCCATCTTTTTTCTTGTAGGAGAGGATATCCCTTCGGTAGCATGAACTCATCGCAGTCGGTCCACGCTTCCTTGGCCTGTCATTCTTTTTCGGAGTCCAAAGATGAGGTTCCAATGCAACAATCTCTTCAAACCAGGAAAAACTGACCATTGGAATTCCACCGATTTTGGACTCCGAAAATGAATGTCAGGTCAAGGAAGCATGGACCAACCACGATGAGATCATGCTACTGAAGGGGTTGATACTCTTCTACAAGAAAAAAGGGGGAGATTCATCATCGCCTGTGTTTAACAGTATGTATAACTTCATGACGAAGTCTCAACATGTTCAAAACTTCACTCAGTCACAATTCTATGATAAATTCCAGAGGTTGAGGAGGGAGTATGACAATAATGCAAGAAGGAAGAAGTACATCCACACGAAACGCCATGACGAAAGATATTCAAGTTGTCAAAAAAGATTTGGGGCAACAACAGTGATGGTGAAGAGCCAAAGTTGAACGGTGCCGCAATCAAGGCTACTGAAAGCTGAGTAGCTGCATTCTTCTTGGTCTACAATTCCAATCGAGGGTTCTTCTTCTTAAGCGTCCTTCTTCTTAGAGCCCACGGCGGTGGCCTCGCCCTCTCTCGCCAACTTTCCCGATGACAAAAGCTTCCTCTCATTCAATAGACTCGAGTCCACCAAAACCGAAGCAGATGATGATTTCAAACCAGACAAGAAAGTAGAATCGGACATGATTGCTTATTAGATACAAAAGGTTTTCTCTCTTTTAGGAAGTGGGGATTGGGATCATAGGAAAGGCTAGAATTCAGTACATTGTGCACTAATAATATATAGGCTTGCTTTATAAAATGAGTTATAAAAATAGTTACTTTCTTTTTTTAATATTAGACAAAGAAGATTAATGTACTGGTATTAGTTCAACGTTGTCCTTTTCCTTTCGATAATTTTGTCTAAATATACTAGCCATAATCAATTAATATAAACTTACTATTATAAATATTGACTTAATAAAATGAGATACAAGCAATATTGTTCTTTTCTAAATTTGGGAACCTTACTGAAATGAGTTACAAGCAAATTTGGAAAACTTTTTTTCTAATAAATGATGAGAAGTACCAACTTACTAAAATGAGTTATATTGACTTTTTTAACGACAAAAATTTTCTAAAAGAACACTTTCTAATCCCTGCATTTATTCTTTCCTTTGATGGAATGAATGGAATTATTATTTCTTCCTTGACCAAGAAAACCATGATCAACAATGATACTTTCCGAAAAATAGTTTTCTTCCTATTTCATTCCTTTTTTTTTTTTTTTCCATTGAAGTGGTGCTAGTGTGATCGAAAGATGAATGACTTTTAAGTGGCAAATATCTTCTTCTTTTTTGTTTCCGTAAAGTTCTTTAGTTTTCACAGTCTTCTTCAAAGAACTAAAAGCATAAGAAAAAGAAAACAATGCCAAAGAATTATAGGAACACGAAGGTCCCAACCTTAATTCTACGTCCAGTCCTCCACCTACAGGAAGCAACACAACAGATGTATATAAAGAAAACAATATTGATATTTAAAAAAAAAAAAAAAAAACTATGACATTCAGGAGTAATGACTGATTCTTTTGGTACATTCACAATACCTGTGCAAAACTTGTAATGATCACTGCCGGCCAATATTTGAATTTGAGTCTACTTCTCCATTCATCTTCAAGTTGTAATTATCTGAAATCGAATCGAAGACGTCCATCAATGGACAGTGGTGAATTTTTGCAATAACCCTATGAAGACAATATGGTTCTTCAAGTTTCTTATTAAAAAAAAAAAATCATATACATTCATATATATGGAGAGAGACAGACACAAAGACAGATATAGTGACAGATTTAGAAATTTCATATTCGTAAACAGATGAAAATTAAACAAGTGAATACAAAATGGTTATGTTACCTAGATACAAAATATATAATATGTGTGTATATACATATATATATATATGTACATCACAGCCCTTTTATGATGTATACATATATAGAGAAAGGATTTTGTACTATGTTGTGTCTTTTCCAGTGTAGAAGGATCTAATATCCGTAAGATATTATTTTTGTAGTTTATTAAGAATTGTCCGAGTACTCTTCAAAATTCCTTCATCAAGTTCTTACCTGCACTAACTTGGATCGAATTAATCGTTTCGAATTTGTATTTTGCAGCTTAGATTTTTTCAGCAGGTAACGGCATGCGTCAAACAAGCCTATGTTGGGGCAAGGAGTATCGTGAATATAAAATTGTTCATAGGTGTCAACAATAAACAGTTTAAACCAAAACCCTACCAATTGAGTATTTTAAATTTTTCGTACTTTATCATAAAATTCTTGTAACAATTTATAGTACCAAGAATTTAGTGATATAAGAAGGGAACTCCGCTATGATATCGTAACAAGCTGAAGAGTAACGTACGTAACATGTAAGAAGAGTAAAAAAATAACATGTTTTGAAGATGTACTTGATTCTTAATATTTATGCTAAAATATGTTTACCAACAATATTGTGATTCACAATATTGTGAATAATGGTCGATTGATTATTTACAAATGATATATATATACAAAATGATTCTGTTCAATTTACGAAATAAAAAATTGGTTTCGAGATGTCACGTCAAGAGCCATTGACTTGCATACATTTAATACAAGCCA
>JAFMPE010163152.1:398-19730 GCA_024759925.1 Ficus religiosa
AAAAAAATAAAATTAAGTGTAGATTTTGAAGATTAAAATACTAGATTATTTTTTTAATTATGTATAATTTATTGAACGTCAAAAAAAATTTTCACGTAGAAATTTATCCAAAAAAAATTATTAAAAAAAGAGAGAGAGAGAGAGAAAAATCTAAAAGAAAGGGAAGGATAAGGGGTCCACGTCAGAAATGACATAAGCAAAGAAACCGTAACCAGGATTCGCCGCGTAAGGAAAAAACCGTCCATTAAAGGTTATATAAGACGCAGTGATCACTTGAAAGCCCAAAAGAAAACGCAGAGGAAATTTATTTATTTTTTCTTATATAAACAAAAAAGTAAAAATAAAGTAAAAAAAGCGCGCACTTTAAGCTCGAGAAACCAGCGAAATCCACTAAAATGCGCCCCCGGTCTACATCACCACCCGCCCACAGTTCTTCTTCTCCTTTTTCTTCTTCATCTTCTTCTTCTTCAACAGCCGATCGGAGGTTAAACGCTCTGGTTCGACACCTTCTTGTAGAGAATTCGAGTTCCGCCATGGATTCCATCTCTGCTTCTCCTACTTCTGCCTCCCATGGCGATTCCGTCTTTGCTCACGTTGTTCGTGCTCCCGAGGATCCTATTCTTGGGGTACTATCTCTCTCTCTCTCTCTCTCTCTCTCTCTACAATCTTAGTCGCTTCGTTGTCGTATACGGAACGTCACAGTAAATGTACACGACACGTTAATTTAGCGTTCGATTTCGTTCTCTGGTTATGGATTCAATCTTCTGTTTCTGTGTGTGTATGTGTGTTTTTTTTTTAGATTTGTAATGTTTCTCATGATTAATATATTTCGATGCGTGAATTGACTGAAAGTTTCGTTCTTTTTGAAAAAGAAGAATTATTTTACGCGGATCGCAATCGGTGATGATAAATGCTCTCTTGTTTTCATTAGAAAATCTATTAAGTGGCTTTTCATTGAGATTTGGGTAAGCGAAACTTGGGAGTTTGATTGATCCTAGGTTCTTGAATGATGATCAACAAATTAGCTTTTTTTGAGATTTAAAATGTGTGCCATTTTCTTTGTTTGAAGCCTAAGAGAAGTGTCTGAGTTAACAAATATTTTGTCTGCAAATTAGCTGGAAAAAAAAATCAGGAATCATGTCTCTCTTTGTGCACGAAAAATTTGTTGCTATGGATCCTTTTTGTATGAATTATTTTGAATCCCATCACTGCCCCATTTCTGGGTATGATAATCGCTCCGGAGCTTGTGCATTTTGACTATGAAATCTTCCTTTTATATCTATATATCTATCTATCTGTATATCTTGACACCTTCTGTTTGAAATTTTCGGACAGGTGACAGTTGCTTATAACAAGGATCCAAGCCCAGTTAAGTTGAATTTGGGTGTTGGAGCTTATAGAACTGAGGTGAGTGTTTTGTACTTTATTGCAGAGCCATTGTTCATCATTTTGTAAAGGGAAGCATCTTGGACTATTGAATTGGTATCTTTTTTCTATACATTGGCATCAAACTTATAAATGAGATGTCTTTGAGTGTGTATGTATTTTATTTCACGTGAGAGAAAGGTTTGAAAATTAGTATTATTCTAGTCCTCCTGCTACTTCGGTAGTAGTTTGAGTTATAATTTGTTATAATATGGTAAAGAGAAGTTGGTGACTGCGTTACTATAATTGCAAATTCTCAAAGGGTTGTGCCTGAAGTATTATTAGACTTTACGTGATTTGTTATATCTCATGCGTTAAATTCCCCGATTTTCTAATGGCTTGATAGGAAGGGAAACCTCTTGTCCTGAATGTGGTGAGGAAAGCAGAACAGCAGCTTGTTAATGATGTGTAAGTTATAAAATCAGCATCGCCCTTGCACGTTTTTAACTCTTTATGGAGTAGTTAATGATTCCCAGTCTACATTATATGCAGTTCACGTGTTAAGGAATATCTTCCTATTGTTGGACTTGCGGAATTCAACAAATTGAGTGCTAAACTCATTCTTGGCGCTGACAGGTATAACAGGCGTATGCTTTGATTGGATTAACAGTTCTAATTCATTCATGCCTTATCTTTAGCCAATTCGATTTTAGTTAATTTTCCTTTTACTTGCTTGCATATAGCCCTGCTATTCAAGAGAACAGAGTTACTACTGTTCAATGTTTGTCTGGAACTGGCTCGTTGAGAGTTGGAGGTGAATTTTTAGCAAGACACTATCATGAGGTACATACCTATTTAGTTCTTCTTCCCTTTTTTTTTTTTTTTTTCTCGTTAGATTAAGACAATTAAAATACAGAAAATCTTGACGTTGTCCACCTTATCATGCAGCGCACAATTTACATCCCTCTGCCAACATGGGGAAATCACCCAAAAGTTTTTACTCTGGCTGGATTATCTGTGAAGACATACCGGTATTATGACCCAGCATCACGTGGACTGAATTTCCAAGGTGAAATATACCTATGACTGCTGTAATAACTTCTTTTTTGTTTCTATTCTATTCTTTTCATTTCCTTTTGTTTTCTATTTTCAACCATGTTACATTTATGATGCAAAGTGGCCCATAGCTTGATTAAATTGTGTCTTTGGGATTGTATTCTGATATTCCTTTAATGTGGTTACCAGGCCTCTTAGAAGACCTTGGTTCTGCCCCTTCTGGAGCCATTGTGCTGCTGCATGCGTGCGCTCATAACCCTACTGGCGTTGATCCAACACTTGAACAGTGGGAGCAGATTAGGCAGCTGATTAGATCAAAAGCATTATTGCCTTTCTTTGACAGTGCTTATCAGGTAAGCAGATTGATTATCCACTTCGCTGACTAATGCCTTCGCGTAGCGTGGATAGAATTGCTAATGAACAAAATCCTTTTTTCCTCTTTATTTTTGGGTATTATAGGGTTTTGCTAGTGGAAGTCTGGATGCAGATGCACAGCCAGTTCGTCTGTTTGCTGCTGACGGTGGTGAATGCCTTATAGCTCAGAGTTACGCTAAGAACATGGGTCTCTATGGAGAACGTGTTGGTGCTCTAAGTATTGTACGATTGATAAACTACTTTCGTCACAGTAAATTGTACTTTTTAGTTCTGTTTTTTTGTGCGCAATGTCTAACATTTCAATGGTCTTTTCCTTTTTTTCAAAGATGTGTGTTGATCTACTCTTCAGGTTTCTCTTAACTAGACTGTCTATAATAGTATTCTACTTTTATATAGGTCTGTAAGACCACAGATGTAGCAAGCAGGGTGGAGAGCCAGCTGAAACTCGTGATAAGACCTATGTATTCTAACCCACCAATTCATGGTGCATCTATTGTGGCTACCATCCTCAGGGACAGGTAACAATACCCAACCGGTCCAGATGCCCTGTAACACTTTGATATATTTTACTTTGGAAACCATTATTCTTTAAGTTAAACGCTATGCACATGCATAAGGTATGTGACGCTGGTTTTTATTTATGAAAGTAAATAAAATGACAAAAACTTGCTAATGGAATTTTCCCGAATATTTGACCTTGGAGATGAGCATCTCAACTACTTGTACTTAAATTTTTTACTTCTTTTTCTTTCAAATATATGTTTTAGTCCGCCCTGTACAGGCTTATAGCCTTTGTCTTTCTACTTTTTCACAGGGATTTGTACAATGAATGGACTATTGAGCTGAAGGCTATGGCTGATCGCATTATAAGCATGCGCCAGCAACTCTTTGATGCTCTACGAGCAAGAGGTATAGCTTTTTTAATCGTACTCCCGTTATCAACACCTGATGGTTGCATTGGTTTAATTCTCTTCTAAGCATTCTTTGCATCCACGGTCACCAGTTGCTCATACTTTGTTCTCTTTCTTCTGTCATATGGTGGTATTTTGCTGTTGTTTTATGGGTTAAGTGGCAGTAGTTAGTCCAAGTATGCTTTGCGTAAAATATTATCCCCTTTACTCTTGACCACTATCCCTGAGCTTTTTCCCCACTCTGTAACACTAATGCAAAACATAGTTGCACTTGCGTTAGATTAACAAATCACGTCTGTGTTCTGCTCGCCTTCCTATTTTGTAGGTACTCCTGGTGACTGGAGTCATATTATCAAGCAGATTGGAATGTTCACTTTCACAGGATTGAATGCTGAACAGGTTGCCTTCATGACTAAAGAATACCACATTTACATGACGTCTGATGGGTAAGTAGCTTAATTTCCTCGGTATAAAGGATGTACTATTCTATACTCTATATATCTTTTGTGGGTCACCATTAGCTACATTACAATATAGTTATAGCAGACTGGCGCCCTTTAAATAGTCTAGTATTTGGACTTTCCACTTTACGCACCATTGATTTGTTTCGACTAGTATCTATATCACCTCTATTCTTGTTCTCCACTACGAAATATCAATTGCATCGAAACAAACGTTTTGCTTTGAGTTCTTGCTTGCATGATATGGTATTTCTTGAAGTATTATTGCCAACGGATTTGCGTCTTACACAAGCATAAAAAATGTGAATAGTAAACACTAAACCAGTTTCACACCGAATCTTCAGGAGAATTAGCATGGCTGGTCTGAGCTCCAGGACGGTTCCCCACCTTACAGACGCAATCCATGCAGCGGTTACACGCGTTGTTTAGACCTGTCAACAGACGTGTTTCTAGCAAGTGAGCCAACTTTTCGCCGGAATGGTTCAACTCTTCTTCTTTTACTGTTTTGTTATAATAATCATGTCCCGCAGGACTTGTTCCTCGAGTGGGGAGCGTATAGAAGAATTGCCATCAGAAATTTTGGACAAATTATTCCAGTAGCTTGTATGTTGTACTTTTGTTTTGATTGCTTATCTCTTATCAGAGGATCATCCTTAAAATATATTCAACGTTCAAAATAACAACAAACAATTTGTGCATTACGTAGTGCTCCAAGGTGGATATTTCTCGACTGTTTTTGGAATATTTGTTAGAGAAACAGTCGATGTGAGCTTCGAAATAGAGTCACTCCCTAAGCTTGGTCGGTTAGCAGTAGTTTGGGTTTTGGTCACGAACACCTTAAATTTGTTTCTCACGTAGAAGTTTATTGAAATTTCTAAGCGACGCTTTCCAATGAAGCTCCCCTTTAATCGATGGTAAGCTGATTTAAAAAAAAAAAATTAAAAAAACTTTCATCTGCAAAATGACTTTGGCGTTGACAGTTGTGACAATGAAATCAATGCCATTTTGTTAATTTCACCTTTTCAGGTTATCATTGTAGCAAAAAACATCGTTGCATGCTACTTGGCCATTTCCATTCTTCATGAGCCAATTATTTATCCAAAACAGAATATCAAAGTTCTTTTCTTCATACAGAATGAGAAAGGGTTTGATTCATTTTCAATGCATTACGATAACAAAAATAATAATAATAATAAATAAAATAAAATAAAATCCTTGTGTCAATACTAGTAGTATTTTCGATTTCAAAATCTTCTTTCGTCTTTCTTGCCACACATCTCAATAGTCCATGATGCATTTTTATCAAAGCCGTGGGTTTTAACTCGATTCTAAAGTGCAATAACACTTTATTACCTTTATTTCACTACACGAAGCTCATATAGCATGCCAAAGTATCTTTAACTTGCCTCCTAGTAAAACAATTAACCAAAATTAAAATTACCCTCATAGTTGTAGATTTAGTTTAACGGTTATTTTACATTTAACTCCACCATAAATTATAGAGTTTGAATCCCCCAACTCTCAAAAAAAAAATTAATAATAATAATAATAATAATAATAATTAAAGCTTCTGCTATGATTCTATGAATTGTTGTTGTGTCATGAGAAAAAAGCATCTTAATTAGCTCATCAGGTAATGGAATTGCATTGAACGTGAAAATAGATACCTTTTTGGTTATAGAACGTAAATAGGGGATCATTTTTACTTTTATAGAACAAATTGGGGATCTCAAGGTACTTCTTGCTGCAACTTGCCAACAATGTTGGCCTGATTACTTCAGGTTTCAATTTCCTCATATACAATTCAAGCCAAATGGCAAAACAAGAAGAATAAATGGGTAACAAACGAGTTTCAAAGGGCGAAACAAGTAACTAAAACTATAACCCCCAAAAAAAAAATAATAATAAAGTAAGAAAAATGCCTGGCTTTCCACCAATTTGTTTAGATATGTATAAATATAAATCCTAAAATAACATTGCACATGATGGCCTAAAGATATCGTCATCTGCAACTTTTCAGCAGATAAGTAGACGGGCTTGAGAAGCCAATAGCGGCAGCTGAGGATTTCCCATGTTCGGCTACCTTCCCAGGCGTCCCACATTCACTAAAGTCGAGAACACGACATTCGGTCTGCATAGAATCCAAAGCAATCAGTTGAAAATCAAATTTTAACAGATATCTTTTGGTTTATATGCAGATAAATGAATGCGTTTGTGAACGAGTGTTCATATGCAAAGAACAGGATATACTTTCGAACAAAACAAGGGGGGGGAAAAAAAAAAGGGACTGCTATGTTTGCTTTCCAAGATGTACGAAACCAAAAATTCATGAAGTTGTTGAGAAATTATCATACCAAAATACTTTGAGGCAGATGTGAACGAGTTCCTTGCTGATTCTTCTCCTGCAACTGAGTGTCCTGGTTAAATCTTCCCTTCCGCAATGTTTTAGGAGTTTCATTTTCCAAAACTTCCTGAGCATTGGCATATGCAGCGGCAGTTTGCTCACTTATCTGCTTCATCAACCCAATGGCATCATAACTTCTATCTCCTGGGCTCATCAAATACCCTATATCCTGAAGACGTTCCACAAATTATTCAGAAATAGAAACACGTGTAACTAGTCACATTAAGTGTAACAAATGATAACAAGGAACATTTTTGGTACCTCAATCGTGATGTCAGTATCAATCCTGGGGCCAGCTATAAAAGAGTTGATGAACCACGGGGACTTCCATGCCGAAGGGGACTCGATACTTCTTTTGAACGGGGTGTCACCAAATCTAAAACCAAAGACGACAATCCAAGCAACCATCAGAAAAATCTTGTTATTTTGTATTACCAAACTCAGGGAATGTGATATTGCAGCTATTAAAAGAGATTTGGTAATCATTTCGTCGATAAATTGGCACCACAAGTTCCAAGAGAAAATGACAATCATGCAGAAAATTTCAATTCAAGCTGACATAATTCAACAGAAA
This sequence comes from Ficus religiosa, assembly GCA_024759925.1. NCBI lineage: Eukaryota > Viridiplantae > Streptophyta > Magnoliopsida > Rosales > Moraceae > Ficus > Ficus religiosa. Next base: position 7,545 of record JAFMPE010163152.1, read on the forward strand.
ACTAATGTCTAATAACAAAACAGAAACAAGAACAGATTGAGTCTTACATGCTAAAAGTTTCAACCGCAGCATCACCACCGGCATTACAACCCACAGCCTCCTGTCGGGCTGATGAAGAATCATGGTGTGCACGCGTCTCTGCAACAGGCTGACTTTCAACCTTCTTGCCACTTATGGAAGGCGAGGCAAAAGATACAGACTGTTTTCCAGAAGATGATTTTGAAGGGAAGTCTTGATTTTCTGTAGATTCAAATCTTTTGGGATGTTGATTTCTAGGAGTTCTAGAAATTGAAGCAAAGACTTTGTCAGCTCTGAAATCAAGTTGTTTAGGAGAAATTAATACTAGATCGTTCATATTATGTTCGGTAAGAACTCCAGAAGGCGGCTGGGAAGTGGGATTAGCAACATTCTTGGTCTTATCATCTACATCAGCTGCTCCTTGCTCTTTATTCTCCTGGAATTCGCTGTTGCACACAACTTTCTCTGAATTTCCGTCACCTGAAGATGCAGTATTATCGCTAACTTTCCCAAATTCCTGTTCAGATTCATGACCTTCATTTACTTGCTGACCTTGATTTTCTTTATCTTCAGTAGCGTTTGTGGAGTCCTTATTCTGGTTAGATGGTGGGGATTGTGAGGATCCTTTACTAACCACGCTATCATTGAACATAACTTCTAAACGTGAAAAATCTCTGCTCAGTTTGGAGGTCATGTCAGTCTCTAGTTTTTTGTCAATTCTTTTATCTGACAACGGGGACAACAACTCTCGGTGTCGTTTTTTCAAAATGGATGGTGTACCCGTGAAGGTTTTAGCTGCACTTTTTAGCACGGCATCAGGACTACCATCACGAGTTGGCGAATCCCATAACCTGAAAGGAGTAAGACAGTTGACAGAAGACATCATCAGCTGACGAATACCGAGCGGACTATATTCTTGCTGCATCTCACTACCAGACTGTATAAGATCACAGCTAAAAAATGGAACATCATAGCTTGGAAAACGAGGAGGCTCGTAACATAGTGCTCCTGCATCCTGCTGCTCTTCCTTGTGCTCATTTGGTTGGGCATCCGTTGAACAAGTTTGAGTATCTGATCTTGAACAAAAATTATTTACAGGGACTAATTTCGAAGGAGCTTCCACTGTATCCAGTTGGTCTTGCATTTCTGTCATACCCATATCATCATTGCAAGGAGAATTGGCAGAATCATTGGTGAAGATAAAACCATCACGCGAACAAGTGGCATAATCTTGCTCTTGAACTCCAAATAAATGACTGGACTCACAACCAAATATAATTTGACTATCATCAGCAGAAATCAAACGGGAAAAGTATGATTGAGAGCATGAAGTGCCTGTTACATCAGAGTTCAACGGACGGTGTAATTCTGATATTGCAGCTGCATCAGCTTCAGATATCTGGGTCTCAGATGATTGGCAAAGTAATGGACCAGCGCATCCACCTAAATCAAGATTTCTCGAGGAGAAACACTCATCAGTCATTGCTTCTGAAAATAAGACCCTACAACACTCATCATCAGTTATCAGCATGTGTTGCGGTTCATCAGAACCCATAGGCATGGGCATATTCCCCATGGAGGTAGAAGCAGTTAGCCCGTCAGAAGTTTGTAACGGAATAATACTCACTTCATGGCTCTCGTTGGAAGCTAAACAATGTGAATGCAACCCTGATGGTTCCCGTTCTAGTGAGGGAATATTATGCATCTCTTGTAAATCAAAATGGTAATCGCCACTCATAGAATTTTCACAATCATGTGACAAATTTTGCTGAAGGAACTTCGCAACGAAACCAATGTCATTAGGTATTTCTGCCATGGAAAAAGCAGGATCCTCCAGAGAAGGATAATATGGTTCTGTGCAAGATGCTGGGCTGGAGCTTGGCTCCTTTCCTGAACCAGGCACTTCAGCATTCTGAAATTCCTCTGCCGTATGTAGCACCACATTGGCAATTTCATTTGCTGGATGAAAGCGACCGGTGACATTTGAATCTTGACTGCACTCTGAAATTTCCTCCACTTCTGCCCCTTTAGGGCCACTATCTCCACTACTTTGGATCACGGGTTGGTTTGGATGTCCAACTTGAGGCAGGCCCTGGAACTGTGTAAGTAAACCAGATTTCAAGTAGGAATCCAATTTCTTTTTCACAGAACTGTTCCAATGATTTTTAATAGCATTGTCTGTCCTGTTAACCACACAAAAGCAAAATTATATAAATATTCATGACACTTATAGCAAAAATCGGGGTGTAGTTGTGGTAAAAACAGGTGAAAACAGTAGTATGGTTAAAATGGTGGTAATAACATTTATCTCTGAAGTTGAGAATACAATACAATTAGTAAACCTAACAAACTGAAAAGAAGAAGAGTGTTCTCTCTATTTAAAATAACCAATAAACAAACCTTCCAGGCAAGAATTTTGTCAGCTCTGCCCATTTGTTCCCGTAGATTTGATGAGCACGAATAAGAGCCAACTCCTCATCTTGAGTCCATGCCTCTTTGTTTATAGAAGGATTAAGATGATTGTGCCACCTGAAATCAGTATCAGTATACGTGAGTGCAAAAGGCAGCACCTACTGTTTCCTATGTAAACAGTAAAGTCCTAATATAAATAATACAAAACAAAAATGACAACGACAACGACAACAAAAATGAGAATAATCATACCTTTCCCGACATTGCTTACCAATACGTCCGGGTAAATGCTGTGCGATGGTGGACCACTTCTTTGGCCCATATTTTTTAACCAATTCCACTATTATTTCATCCTCCTATTTAAATTTTAGAAAAGAAAACAGTAAGGTAATGGTAGGTTTCAGAACCAAGTACTGTTGACATGGTCTATGATTGCAACATTACTAGGAATAAAGTCAACAGGAAACAGATGAGTAAGAGCTAAGTTCACCTCTTTGGACCATGGACCTTTGACAAGTTCTGGATTCAAGACCTTCTGCCACCTATGCAGGCATTGCACATCAGTCCGATCCTTGAAACACTCCGCTATGAACAGCCAAAATAAATGTTTTAAGTATATAACACCACAAAAATACAAGAGCAACACCAGTTAGTTAAAGGAAGTAAATCAATTGAGATGTTTGAACATGCGCAACAAAGACTCAGACAGAAAGATGTATATAGAGAGATGAATACCAGAATACAGAAAATACAGTTAGCAAAATAAAAATATTTTCGTCCTTCTGAGCAATTGTAGGACATGGCCCTAAAAGCTCTATGTCTACCATATTTGAAAACCAATTTTATTTACGCTGTCCTAAATCTAGACCAAATCCATGTGTCCCTTGATTTTAAGCAGTTTACAGTCGTATGTAGAAATTATCAAGGAACAATTTTAAGCAAAGTCTCCATTATTACTCAATGTGTCCATGAGAAAGTAGAAAATAAAGAATAAGGGCCATGCAAAGAGGAAAGAACACCTATAATTTGGCCATGCAAAAGAGTACTGGGGAAACGTGCAATAAGATTCATAAAAGCTTATGAAGATGAACACAATAGTTCCATATAATACCTATTTTCTTCCAGTTCTTTCCTTTAAAGCGTTGAACCGCCTTCCGCAAAATCTCATCCTGAGTACATGCAAAAGATTTAACCAAAAAAAAAAAAAAAAAAAGAAGAAGAAAGAAAGAAAGAAAAGGTAATTTGAAATATGATGGAAAAAAAGGTACATCGATGAGTCATGGCAGCAATTTTTTAATTTGAAAATGATTCAAAAGGGTAAAACATGAGTCATGGCACCAATTACAAATACAATTAAGAATGAGGAAAAGCGTGTAGGACACTCACCTCTTCAGGTGTCCACTGCCCTTTGGTTGAACGCCTCGTAGGGCCACTAGTCCTCCTATAAAAAGTTTGCATGTCATAACCTTATAGGGCAACTTTTTGTATACTAGTCAACATACAGGACAACATAAAAGAAAACAAAGATTCGAAGTTAAAATGTAAAATTCCAGGGCGAAGGTACTAAAACAATTCTGCTTGACGGATAAATGTTAGCAATCCAAGTTGTTCTATTTTACTCTTTTTTTTCCCCTCCTAAAAAAAAAAAAAAAAAAAAAAAATCCCTTGTTATGCTCAATTTACACTCAATCGGCAAAATAAACGAACAACTTCGAGAAAAATGCTAAGTAGCAGCTAAATGTTCTTGTAAACAAAGTCAGCAAGAGCCCAAGACAACCTGGGGCAGTACACATATCAATAATTTTTTCATTGAAAAAGTTCCAACAAATTGATGACAAACAAGAATAGGTAATGATAAGGAAAGCAAATTTGACATGGCATGCAATGCAAAGATGATTTTGAAGCATTACCCATGAAGAGCTCGAATTTTCTGGATATTCTCAGTGAGACCATCCGAAGGATTAGAAATTTTCTTGTCACTTTCCATAATTTCTCAATAGGCAAGCAAATCTGCATACCCCAATTCCCACTCGAATGCAACTCTCTCCACTGTATGTCTTCCAAATCATTATAAGCTAAGAACTAGCAACAGCAACCTTTCTGAGCAACGGATCCGCACTGTAGGAGGAAAAAGGCACAAAGTTTTAAATTTCATACAACTACAGCCTTAATGCCTGTAAAGAAAAAACAAATAACAATAACTAAAAAGTAAACCCAAGGTAGATATATCCAGAATTTGATATTTATCCCCTAGAGTAAATATAACTGAAGTCTGAAACACATGATTCACTTACTAGTTGTTACTACTAGATATATGTAAAAGTTCGTAGAGAAAACAATTCTTCATGAGTTTCCAGCTAACGTATAAGCCATATGTAGTTCATTCATAATCTTATCCCACAAGTCAAGCCAAACCATTGTCTAACCTAGCCCCACTCCCCGTCAAGTACCCACTTATCTATGGTTCTCATTCATTTTTCCTCTTTCCGAAAACAGAACATTTTCATCACTCTATTCGCATTGTTGAATACAACCAAAGGGAATATAACAAAACTCAAAAATTCCAGCTGAATTATGCGAAAACTTACACGGAAACACTCAGTAAACGGCACTATTCCGAGATAACACATTCAGCAATTTCCAAAATGAACTTCAATTATCCTCCAAAGCTGCACCCAGCAGAAGGCTGATATACATAATAAGTCTAGTATCCAATATGAACCATACCCAGATTAGATATTAAGAATAACAACAAGAAAATAAGGCAATTCACCTCTCAAAATTAAAAAATGAAAAGTAAAGCAGAATCTATATCTTTTAAAAATTGCAAAAGAAATAGAACGTTGAATGAAGATCAATAATACATGAACAAAAAACTTTCCGATCAAACCCCAAAAAAAAAAGGGACAAAAAAATCCAGAAACTTATCCGGAAAAAAAATAAAAATTTGATTCGATCGAATCCGAAGCTTGTAAAATGGACGGGAATAAGTCGAAAAAATTGATCGAATTGAATTTAAAAAAAAAGTCAAATATCAGAAGTAAAGTTCAAATTGAGTAAAATGAAAAACCCTCACTCACTCACCGAACTGAGCTTCAGAGAACGGTACGAGGAGAATCCGAAGAGAGAGAAATTCGACGGTGCGAGAGAATCAGAGAGCATTTGCAGATCCGAAACGACGGTCGGTGGTAGAGAGAGAAGAGAAGAGATCTGAGAAAAATGTAGAGAGAGAAAGAGGAGAGAGAGAGAGAGTGAGTGAAAAATTTGAAAGAGAGAAAAGAAAAGGAAGGTGAAACGGTCAGGAGCGATATTCAAACATAAAGAGGCGGACAATTGGGGGGGTTTCAAACCCTATAGGGGGCGTTATAGGTCGAGCAAGTTTGTTTTCGAACGGTGGAGATTTTGCCACGTAGGAATTGTGGGTCAATTCTACGACTCTTTTTTTTTTTTTCCCCTGAAAGTCATTTTGCAACTTTTTTTTTTTTTTGAATCATTTTGTGACTTTTTAATTTCTTTGGTCTTTTTTTAAAATTAAAATTAAAATTAAAAAAGGTTCAACGGGCAATCATTATTATTTTTTCTCTGTTTTTCTCTTTTGTTTTGTTCTTTTTTTCAAGAAAAAGTTTTTGTTTTATTTTATTTTATTTTTGTTTTGTTTTTGTTCCTTGCTGCTTTTGTTTTTTCTGCACGTTTATTCTTTCCTTCGAGAGAACTGCAAGCATCCACTTTAAAAACAAAAATGGAAAAGAAAAGGAATTCTGATTAGAAAAAGAAAATAACTATTTTAGTGGTATTTTTTATTTTTCAATTCTCTTTTTTTTTTTTTTAATTTGGGAATGAAAATATGAAATGATACAAACTATGCACCTAATAATACAATCAAGTATAGAATTATCACTGAGTTATGTCTACAACTACTTTTCTTTTCAATTCTTCGAGGTTAGCTAGTGGTAAAACTATTTCATTTTTTTATTAATCCGTGCACTAACCTTTATTTTGAAAATTTTACCCCATATATATATATATATATATATTACAAAATTTATCCTATGTTTACATTGGTTCCACATAACCAAAGTTTTATTTTTTTAAATGAAACGTGAATTTGTATTTAGTTTTTTGTTTTGGAATTTAAAAGTGCAAGAACTCGAATTCTATATCTTATGATCGAATCATATGTAAAATTATAATTAGATTATGCTGACAACAATAATAGATTTTAGAATGATGGCAATCATAATTTATGTATGAAATATTTTAATTTTATTTTCTCGTTGATTTTGATCAACCAATGATGTGGTAATAGCACTAGTGAAAGTTCCAACTGAATCATTCAAAAAACATAGTTATACAAGATATGTAAAACTTAAATTGAATATTTTCTCCTTTGTTAATTATAATCTAACAAATCAATTAGTTTGTTGTTGCCTCCTTTTGAATTAGGATTTGTTTGGCAGTTAAGTTTAACTCCAACTAAATTGTAATTTTCATATCAGTTTTTTATTTTGAAAATTCAACAAAATTTATAGTTAATTTTTGAAAAATCAACTAACTCCAATTTAAAATTTTCTTTTCCAACTAGCGAATCAAATGCAAGTTTAAACTTAAATTAGTCCATTTCCACCTCATTGTCATTTTATCACAACAGAGCCTTTGAATTATAAGGGGGAGGAAAAAAAATAGAGGGAACTAGAAGTAGATAATTGCAATTGCCGAAGGCAACAGAGTTCACGTTTTGCCTCAGGAGAGTTCAAGCATTGCCCCTGGTGTTGCCTCATGAGAGTTCACGTTTTGCTGGAATCAAGGCAAAACGGATTTGCCCGAGTTTTGCCCTCAAAGGCAAGCTCTATCATGCTTATACATCCCAAGGTTGTTGCCAATAAAACAAGCTACCTCGCATGTATCAAGCATGATAAGAACTCTCTCGTAATCCTATCTTGTTTCTCTTATCGTCATGTTTGAGACGTCGGATTGGATAGGATTATAAAGTCGGAATTGAATTGGACTGGATAGGATTATGTAAAATCGTATATATATTTGTTAAGTTGTCGGATAAAAATATAAAAAATAAAAAATAAAAATAAAAATAAAAAGAAGAAGAAAAGACAAAGAAACACATGACCCTTCAGACTCATGGAGCTCAACCAAGGGGGTGGGCGAGGCAATGACTACCTCGTCAAAGGAGGCACGACGGCAGATCTCAAGGAGCTATGATCATAATAGCGATAGTAGATCTGTGAAGGGCTACGATGGGGCGACACCAAGTAGAGGTAGGCAGCTTCATGACAGAGCTCTAATAGGGGACGGTGCTCCATCAACGAAGATTGGCAAGGAGAAAGAGCTCACGTCGGAGATCTAGTCAGGGGTGACTCAATGACGGAGTTTGAGGATCAGTTGCTTCAATGGAGATTTCATGGGGGAGGGACCAGACAACCACGACAGCATGTTGATGGTGAGAGCTTTGACAGACATGGGGAGGGCACAACAGCAAACTCCATTGATGATGGAGGGAGACGGCGGCAACAAGAAGCTCTAGCGGCGGGTGGCAGCAAGGCGTAGTGTTTTAGCGGGGGTGAATTGGACTTTTTTATTGGATATATTTCAATCTAGTCAAGGCATTAGGAATCCCATGTATTTTGGGAGGAGTAATAATTAGATCATTCCCACCTCATTTTATCACAACAGAGCATTTGAATTATTGCCAAAAACGAAAAACAAAAAAAGATTCAAGCAATCATCTAAAAAGAGAAAATCTAATTAAATTACCAACTCTTGAGGTACACCAATACAAAAGCATACTAGATATTACTGTTCACAAACGCAAACAAAACTATAATGAAGCTCAACAGATAACAGGCGAGGAAGCATATTACTAGTTCGCCGCAAATCACTGTTAAGCATCATACAAAATTGATTCGAAAATCGAGTTTTACGGTTTAAAGATACTTCTCAATTTGCTCAAACTTTCTGAGCTTTAGAGGGCCGACCAGCAGAGATGTCATTATCTCTTGAGCGGCCATGTTTCCAGCCTCTATTGTGTTTACCACCCCTGCTAAGGGCAAAAATGAAATAAACAAGAAAGGTGGAATCAGAGACGAAGACCTCGATTAATATGAAACAAGGCATGTAGGGATATCAAAAGAGAGGGTAATTGTTCTAACCTTCCTCGGTTGCCCTTAAAATCACGGTGCTTATCCTGATTACCACGGAGTAGGTCCCAATAGTCCCTTTCCGCATCACCTGAGAGCATAAACGGGAAAAGCAAAAACTCAAATCATTGCCAGAACATACAAATTGTTAAAAGTATGTGGATCCATAAAATTAACTTCCGATATAAGCACTTAATGAAACAAAATAAAGGCTTGCTACTAACCAGTGACGGGTTCCAAAGTAGCAATGAAGTTCTTCACGACAAGACCACCTTGCTCGGCCAGGACAGCAGCAGCACGAGCCTTCTGAGCTGCTTCAGGTTCTTCGAATCGAATATACCCTGACTCTGCCCCCATCTTGAAATCAACAAACTTAACACACACAACAAAAATTCAAGAAAATGTTAGTAAGATCAAATTAGAAAAAAGTAATAGGACAAATCAATGAGCAATGAAAAGGCAACATCCTGTCCAAGTAATGGAAACAGCAAAATCGTTATGATACCTTGACAGTGCCAAACTTTTGGAAAATGTCCTTGAGATCCTCACGCAAGACCACGTCCATGTTATCTTTGCAGGCAGCAGCACTACGTTTTTCTTCAGTCTCTTCCTTCTCTACAACAGGATCCTCAGTTGAATTTTCTCTCTCTTTAGTTTCCTTTCCGTCACTCTCTGAGTTATTTACATTATCAACATTCTCTGTGGGGATTTCTTCGTCTTTGTTTGCATCTTTGGAAGCCTGTACGGTTTCTTCAGTAGCACTCTCTGAGGAACCAAGATCTCCACCTGCTCTGCCAGCGTCAATGTTATCATTGGCTGGCTCATGAGTTCCATTTTGTTCCTTGGATCCTTCACCCGACGTCCTCTTTAATGCAAATGCAACAATTAAGCCTTTGGGATAACTGTGAGTGAAGATAGTCAGGTGAGCAATCAACAGTAGAGAGAGAGGGAGAGAGGGAGAGAGAAGTGGGCTCAGAAATCATGTTACAAAATTCCTACTTACTTTGCTTCTGAGTTTGAGGAATTCTTTCCCTTTGAACTCGTGAGGGGACGAGAGCTTTCAAATTCCTCCGTCTCCTTTTCTCTTTCTGCATCAAAATCCTTCCTGAATTGGAAATAGCAGGTATATTTTCAAGACGTTAATATTTTCTTTTTTCCCCATGTTTAAGACATAAATTGAGATTCTTGACTAATCATGCTATTCCAATTTTAGTAAAAGATAATTGCTTTGCTTGCACTCAAAATTCTGATGCAATTTAATATCTAAATCCATCTAAATCAACACAATCCATCTATAAAATAAAACATTGCTTACAGTTCGGGATGCAAATGAAGATATTTGCATTACACAAACTTTTGTTTTGTCATGCTAATGATCAAGTAAAAGTCTAAAATGTTGACTAAAAAGAAAACAGAACGATGCCCATTGATGATTCGCACATAAACACATATGAGTTATGATGCAAAACTTACTTTGGTTTTAGGTCTAACTTAACACCTGCGTAATCCAAGCTCTGCTCCAATATCTTTTCAGCATCTTTCTCTGCTGAAAATTCAACCAGAGCCGTGCCGCAGAAAAACCTTTTGTCAGCAACATGACGTGGAAGTCTCACACTGTTAACCTGAAATGAAATGATACAAAAGAAACTCTTAAACCAAGGACGTAAATAGATATTGCATTGCATATCCAATTAAAAAACAGATATTGCAATTACAAATTTACAGTTTACTATAACTATAACACAAAATCGTCAAGCACCATCCCCTCTCCGTGTTATACTAAGGATAATTGCAATTTCAGGAAAACGTTACAGTGAAATAACTGGCAAGGCAATTCAAAAACCAATTTCTAAAACAAAACCAAACATTATTTATTTTGATTCAAACCCAAGAAGATATACCCATTTTCCAATTCCAAACCATGTAAAAACCCCTTTCACAGAAATCTAAATAATAAGAAGAGATAGCTGCAACAAATATGGGCTGTGATACCTTGGAATATTGATTAAAGAAAGCCTCCACATCTTCCCGCTTCACATCATACTCAAAGGGCGACGCAGCTACTGTTCTAACATCCAACTGCTCAATCAACTCATCGGGTTTCAGCAGTTCAGTACTCCTACCAACCCTTTTCCCTAAAAGGCGTAAAATACAAAAACAATAAAATTAGCACACAGATATCTTTTTCCACAATCAAAAACACCAAACCACATTACCCACAACATATTTAACTCATCAAAATATGAAACCAAATCAACCAAAATGTCCATTAAAATACTCACCGTCTTCAGAAATCCTTAGGGAAGTGGATTTTCTAAGCGTTTCAGCAACGGCATTTACAGTATCTTCCGGCACACTGTCTGGCTTCACATCCCCCAAATCGAGATGATTTCTCATCCGAGCAAACGAACATATCAATGCCAAACTGACCACTAACATCCCCAGTCAAGATCAACAACATAATAACAGCATTCCAACACTAATCAAAGTCCCAAAGCTCAAATTTAAAATATCAAAAAGTTTCAATAGGGTATCTTCAAATATCACAAGAATTCCTTTGAATGAATTTTAAAGATTTAAACTTGATTTAACAAAAATAATAAAAAATCAAACCTATAAAATCAAAATATTAGTTTCAGTGAGTATCTTCAAAATTTTCTGGATTAAATTTCCCAAATTACAACGAAAATCGCAAGAATTCCTTTGAGTGAATATCAAATATAAAAAAAATTAAAACATTGAAACCGTGGAAAAAGGGTAAAAGACTGAGAAGGATACTTCCATTTTCAGTCTCGGCAATGGATTTCTTGAGAAAGTTATCTCTTGGAAGATTGCTGTCGCTGAAGTAGAACTCGACCTGTAACCGGAAAAAAAAAAAAAAAAAAAAAAAAAAAAAAAAGGAACATTTTTGAGATTATGAAACGAAAGCCAGAACAGGGACGAAAAAAAGCGTTTTTTTTCCTAGTACTGAACCTGTCGAAGGACTTTCTTGGATGTTTCTTCTTCCAAGGACGCCGTCGCCATTATCGGAGAAGAAGAGCTAGAGAGAGAGAGAGGCTTTTAGGGTTTTTGGAGGGGATATTTCGAGTTGGGGCTTTAAAGGAAGTTGCTTGGTTTGGTTATGTATAGACTGTGAGAAGTGATAGACTGCGTTTTCGTACAAACACACTCGAATCTTTTGGAGTCCACTTTCGCTTCTTTTGTTTTTGTGTCCCTTTTTGCATTTTGGTTAATTACGTAATTGTACATTTTAGTAACCATATTGGATAAAATTAGTCACACTTTGGGTCACTTATTTGTTAAATAATTGCCGCATATTTTATACCATTAGACTATTAGACTAGGACTCAGAGATAGATCACGACACGATAATATGATTCTAAAATAATATGAATTTCGCATGTTATTATCTTAAATTAAAAAGATTCGAGTCAATTTTAAGTCAACCTGAAATTAACACAAAAGAAACGAGTCAATTTCAAGTTGGTCCTGATTAACCCGAACATGCATGTAAACTTTTGAATGTGCTAATTTGATATGATTTTAGTATGAACTTGTAATCTTGTGATAGTTTTCTCATAATCTTGTATTCTTATTTGCTTAATTT
>JAFMPE010163218.1:0-10388 GCA_024759925.1 Ficus religiosa
GGTCCTACGTGGGTGGTCGGGGTGTTACATTTGTATACTTTTTGCATTTTATCTGATTTTGATATTATATATTAATTCAACATTTAAAAACACTGAAACAAAAAGAAATACCTTAGCGATAGAAAGTTCTAATTTTTTGTGCTCAGCAAAAGATTACCATATAAAAGTATATGAGACTTTCATGTTATAATCATAATAGATCACAAATTGACATACAAATTTATGACTAGTTACGAGGTGTTTACAATACTACTTAATGTATTGATTATTAGGACGTGCTTGATACTAGTTGTTCTGGTTTTTTTTTACTTCCCTTCTAAATACGATATTTTAAAATAAGAGTACTAAATAATATATTACACAATGTAGAGCTTTCTATGATGATGATACTGATTTTCTACATCAGTTTCAACTTTGAATTGTATTGATTGTTATGTTGATCCTCTTGCTCTGATTGGATTGTATTATTTAACAAATTAAGGTTCTATAATTTTATTCGCAACTTTTGGCCTTGTAGCAACTGTTCCCTTATCTGAACTTTAATACAAAACATTTGGTTCCATTAAACATTTCATAATTGTAATAAAATTACCCTTTTTGTTAATTTTGTGGATGGAATATCTATGCAATAGTAGGTGATGTGCCGATAGTAAGATTTTTTACAGGAACAAAAAAAAAAAAAAAATGAAGTGCCTTAGACTTGCTTCATGGCCCATGTGCCCCCGAATTGGATTTGAACCAATATCTCTGGGCGACTTTCCGTTTAGTCAATCGCGATCCAACCTCTGCAAAAGAAGAAAAAATAAGCCAAATCTTGCAGAAGAAGGAAGAAGCTAATGCCACCTCATCAATCCCAATATTGAAGCTTGCTCCTGCAGGAAGCGGATGCGAAAGGCTGAAGCTATTCGGGTTCCACACATTTGCCAACCCACCCAGTTTGTCCAATCAACCCCTTCGGCACGTTTCACGACAACATAAGGATCTTCCTTCAAGAATTCACTTTTATAAATAGATCGTGAGCTGAATTTGAAGCCAAAAATTAGAAATAGACATGACACGATCCAGTATGATTATTAAATGGACTGATACAAACAAGACACAAAAAGTTAATAGATTCAAAATAAGTGGCCAGGCCAGATTAGGACGGCCTGTTGGACATCTAGCTCTATCTTTGGATAATTTAAGACTTTTAACTCATGCTTAGATTATATGATGTATTAGCCGCTACTAATACTGATTTCGGGGTAAGCCGTCCTATAGCTAAATAAGGACCCGACATAAATTAAAGGCAACAAAACTGACCCCACCAAGTTTGAAAGAAGCAAAGAAAGACAAATAGTTACTCTTAACCTTCCCAATTAACAAACCTGATGAGTTTTCTCTTAATTATTATACAATTGTGAGCTGATGTCTTTATGAATAATAAACAACAAATCCCAGTCTTTTCTTCTTCTTCTTCTTCTTCTTCTTCTTCATTTTTTTTCCCCTCTTCTGGCTATTATTGCTTTTCTTGAGGCTACAATATGAGATATATTTTAAGTAACAATGCATGATGAGAATTTTTTTTTTTATTTTTTGGATAAGTAATGCATAATGAAATGGATTCACTGTTAAATTTCTCCATCTTTATATATTGAATTATTAAGTTTAGAGAATAGAAACAAGGATACTTTTCCGTATTGATTAGGTATAACTAGTACGTTAAGATTTAATCGCAAGGTCAAAACAAGAAAAACTTATGTAGCAGATATATATCTTAGTACACTTAATCTACTCTCATTCTTTCGTATCTTAGTTCCTTATTTTCTCGTCTGTTAATATCACTACTAGAAAACAGGTCTTTCCCAACGAAATTATTCGTCGGTAAAACTTATATTTCGTGGGCAAAAGTATATCCCACGAAATACATTCGTTGGCTTTGCAGGGGGAAAACGCCGTAGCTATAGATTCATAGCAACGAAAAACAGCAGTCCTGCAGGGAAAGATTTGGCCTCCGTTGATCAAAATTCTTCTTCGGACAAATTATAAATTCTTTCTTCTTTGGACAAATTATAAATTTTTCTCTGGACAAATTAGTTTTCTTCTTCCTACAAATTCTTCTTTGGACGAATCATAAATAATAATTCTTCTTCTTCTTTTCGTTTTTATGGAAGCTATAAGAGAAAATCATGCTAACATATTTAAAATTTTCTTCTTGAAATTCAAACAAAAAAATACTGTAGAAAAAACCATAGAATTAAGATTATGAAGAATAATAGTAAACGGCCGGATACTAAAGATATTAATGCCAAAAACTTGCAAGCTTATGCTCATGCATGTTTTGTTTATTTATTTCTAAATTAAGAGCTACTAAGCAAAGAAATTAAAGCCTTCTCCTTACTATTGAGCAGAAAAAAAGTAGTACCACAACAATAGCAGGAAGTTTTTTCAAAAAAAAAAAAAAAAAAAAAAAAAAAAAAAAAAAAAAAAAGAAAAACTTGAAACTAGTCGAAAATAAAAGTAGAGTTTTTTTTTTTAGATTACGTTGGTATGAGAGACATTTTACCAGCACGTATATCCCTCCTTAAATTTTGGCACGAAATTAAAAAGACATGATATATTTTGGATTCACATCCTATGTCAAATTTTTAGTGTGACAAATAATATCTAACCAATAATATTATATCATGTCATCTTAAAAAGTTTAAACTGCTTTATAACTGCTTTTTTTTTTTTAAATATTAACTTCTGTTAATGGTGTGTCAATATATAATTGATTAGACATCATTTGGAACACTGAAATTAGATATGAGATCTCAATCCAATATATTTTTTGAACCAAAAGGAAAAGAAAATCCTCACAAAAAGTATCATTTTCTCTTTTTTCTTACTCAACTTGCTGCTGTAACTTCTCTTGTATTTCTTCAATTAGATTTTTTTTTTCCTCTCTCATACAGTCAGACTTGAAATTGGAATAGATTTTTCCTTTGGTTTTGCTTTATTGTTTGTTTGGATTGAAGGTGTAAACCTTTTTTTTAAGGTTCATTTTTATCTTTTTCTGAAAAGTTAATAAAAATTATAACTAAGTTTTAAAAAGTCAACCAACTTTAATCTAAAATTTACCTTTCAAACTCGTGGTCCAAATGCATGCTTACTTGGGGCGGTGTGTTCACGGTTCTTTTTTCCAATTAGAAGTTCTCTTCTTTCAATTGGGTTTCTCTGCTTCATCTCCTAATTGCTCTTACCCTTTGCTATGGGTTTTTTTGCCGAATCTAAACAGAGGAAAATCTGTTTAATTCATTTTTTTTTCTGTCTTATCATGGTTTTACGACGAAGGCATATAATTTTTTTTTCCTAATTTTTACATTCATCTTATATTTTCTAGGGTTTCCCTGCATATCAAAACAAACTAAAATTTTGATTATCCAAAATAAGGTCGTTTTTGTTGTTCGATTCTTAAAGTTATGTAAATTGATATTTCAAGAGGCCTAGATTTTAGTAGATTTGGGTATTCTTATTTTGAGTGGCAGAGATGCATTTGGGTTATAAGTTAAGTTCTATGTTGTAGAACAATTATCACAGTATAATTTCTTGCACACTGTTTCATCTATTTCCTCTTTTTGCTCTAGAAACCAATTTATTTATATGCTACTTTGGAACCAAAAAAACAAAAAGAAACTGTTTTCAAATTTTTTAAAGTGAAGGTGACCTCTAGAAATGCTAATTGGAGTTTAAAAATGAATTTGGATATAGTGGTGCAGAAAGTGGGAAAATAGAGGAAAACTTGTTGGGCAAGTATAATCGATGCAGAAGATTCTTCCTTCATGGTTTCTTTTACTTGATTATTTTATTTTTATTTTTAATTTCATTTTGCATTCGTTTTGATTTAATTAATGTTTACTTGCATATTATTGCCCTAATCAACTATTTTCAAAGAAAACTCCATCTAACATGCTAAATTAACTATTTCTTGATTAGTAATACTGTTGTATCTGCCGTGGGTTAAGCTAATTCAATTGTTCTCTGCTTTGCTTTTAACTAATATTTATACTGTGTTTTTTCCATGGGTCTGAAAACCTCATGGGTTCAAGGTGCAAATACAAAGCATTCTTGTACTATTATTTCTATGCTTAAAAAAGCTGAATAACTTTGGAAGTAAGAAATTCAAGATGAAAGTCCAAAAAAAGAAAAGACTAAACAGCGACGATAGTACTGTGGCTTACCTTCTTTAATTATCAATTGAAATTCGTTTGTAACCAATGGTTAAGTATAAGAAGCATATATAAGGTGAAACTATCTTTATATTTTTCATGCAGCATGTGTAAGATTTTCTTTTTTCCTTATTTACTTTTGTCAAATATTTCTCCTTTTTTTTTAAGTCATTTGTTTGGATTTTATGCTTCCAAGTTTTAGCTCGAATCAGTTATGCTTATTTAGTTTTTGACTTTTTTAAGGTTATGCTAATGACTTAAGTCATGAAAATTGTTTCATCTATTTTGTTTTTTCAAAGTTGATGTTCGATTTTATTCTCTTTGAAATGCATTAGAACACGTTGTTGCTTGCCGTAGTATCTAAGTGGATGCAAAATAGAAGCAGCTGTTATCTCAGAGGCACAATTAGCGACAGCTAGCATCTTCTTGGAGTCTATGGAGCCAATAGCATAAGTTAAATGATCGAGATATGCAAGAAAGCTTCTAACCAAATAGTTGCTTCACACTTTTTTTTTTCTTAATTTTTTTTTCCTCTGTAGGCTTTGTTTCTATTTAGTGTTGTTACCATGGGTCAATGTGATTTCAATCCTATAATAAATTATTAGAATTTGAAGTTAATTTTATATGCGTATTCATTTTGCAAGTAGGAACTAGAAAGCTTATTTATATGATTGGAATTTCTTGCATACTTCAAATGTTGATGGCCTAACTTTATATTTGATGGGAAACAGAACAAAGAGCGTAGGTAGGGCTTCAATGTATGGCTTGTTCTATATGTGCTGTGTAAACAGGAACTAATATTGACTATTCTTATTCTTCTTTTTATCAGCATGAGTTGCAGCTTTCAGTAATATATATGTTGAGTTCCTAATCTATTCTCGGTTGCTTTGTATTCTCAGTAGAATTTTTTTTTTTCCTTTTTATTCTCAATTCTATATGACACAATTCATATTTGCTTTTTAATCAATTGCAGCTTAATTATGCTCAAATCCCCTACATTTTTGGAGGCTCAATTTCAGTTTATTGTATCAATAATAGAGTTCCAAGTTCATTTATCTTGAGGTGAAGATGATGAAGATTAAGTTAGCTTTCTTCTTTGGCTAAGCCTAAGCCATATGGTGGGCATGGGTGTAAACTCTTTTTGGCAGAATATGAAGACCATGTGGTGTAAGAGTTAGATTGCTGACGTTAATTGTCCTTAATTAGCTTTGTTGTCATTGCTCATACTTTCTTTCCTGGATATCTTGAGCAATTGTCAATATTTTGGAATTTCTATGTTGTCTTTTAGCAAACAATTAATGTAACTAAATGGGTTCTTACGTAACACTACAAATTACTGTGAATTTTTATATATTACCAGCTAACGCAATGATGTATTAATGATAATCTGTATTGCAAATGCCCAATTTTAATGGAAAAAGTAGATGGATCCTCATTTGATTAAAAGCCAAGTCTGAATGCTATGTAAATGAAACGATTCATAGATGTGGAATCATTTCTACATATACGTACCTTCTACATTGCTATATAAAAACAACAGACAGACGCTACTACTATAATAACATGGCAAGAGAAAAACACCACAAGTTTTTTGTCTTGTAGCACCAGAAAAATGCCGTAAGTTTTTTGTCTTATAGTATCATAAAAATGCTATCAAAGGACCAGACTGTTAATACATGGGCTATAATAGCGTTTGGTGAATGTTATCTAATACCTATAATAGCATTTTTTTTAATGCCTGTTCCACTGTAGTAGAAAAATTATCACACATATAGATTATATTATGCTCTCCGTAATTAGAGCAATGAGGACGGATAGACTGAAGGGTTCAAGCGAGGTTTAGCATGAGCAAACAATGGTGTCGCCTTAAGCAGTGAATCAGCCTCACAACTCAGATCAATCTTCTCCAGACCTTCTGGAACATTCCAAGTAAACCCTTGTAGAAGCCTTCCCAATAGCATCACTGTTAGGTTTGTTCCAAGCGCACCTCCTACACACCCTCTCCTTCCCCTAGTGAAGCTAATGAACCTCAGCTCGGTCTCGCCCAGGTCCGCGCGGCACTCTGACAGGTGGCGCTCCGGGTCAAATCGCATAGGGTCGTCCCACACAGCAGGGTTCCGCCCAAGCCCTAGGCGGCCAAGTAAGACGCTACTGCCCTTGGGGATGAAGTAGCCGGAGACGATGCAGTCAGAGGAGGACACGTGGGGTACGTTGAATGGCGCCATCGGGTGGAGTCGGAGAGCCTCCCTCGCGCAGGAGATCATGTAGGGGAGATGAGGGACGTCGGATTCTTGAAGCAGCCTGTTCTTTCCAACAACTTTATCAAGTTCTTCAACTGCTTTCTCAAGCTGATTTGGTTGGTTGAGCATTTCTGATAAAGCCCACTCTGCTGCGTTGTATGGATTGTCTACGGTTTCTAGAAACAATTCCTGCATGCACAATTATACTTTTAATTATTTACACTGTACTGTAAAAAAAAAAAAAAAAAAAAAAAAACAGAAATCAAAATAGAAGGAATTTAGTGACTAATCATCTATTTTTCCTACCTTTTTTTAATAGAAATTCTAACAAAGGAGGTATGTGGAATTAATTCACAGCACACGAGAAAGAGTGTGAATAACTTTAAGGTAGGTGAATTTGATACTATAGTATTGGTCACGAATTAAAAGAACGTCATTGTGCACCTCCAAAAAGGAGAACTTAACCATAAAATAATCGAAAGCAACGGATAAAGAAAAATAAAAATAAAAACTGAATCCTGTGAAAATGTGCCAAAGTTGTAGAGGGCCACCAATAATGTGAAATGGACGGGCATTTAACATTGAAATAATCACACAAAAGGTCCATTTTTAAAATCTTGTTTTGAAATATCTCAATTTTTCAACAATGTTATGTATGTATTTATTTTTTAAAAAATAAATATATGACATATTTTGTCCTTTTACTATAATTAACATCATTTTATTTGTATACAGATTCTTTATTTTTCTTTATTTTTTTTAATTTTAATTTATGAGTATTTTTTGTTGATAAATATAAATTACCTTTAGTAAGCTAAAATTAGTTATAACTATCAAAGTAATTATTATAAATATAAAAAATTTACCATTAAAACGATGGTTCATACTAAATAATAAACATAATACAAAATATTAACGATAAAGATTGATGAATATTCATACTTTTCATATAAAAAACCGATGAATTCTTTATGACAAATCATATTTGTTTATGTAATCCACTATAAATCAAAGAGTTATCATTTATGTCTTAACCAAACAATTGAAGAATAACACAATAAATGGAAGCACATCACTGTTACTGAGCCCAAAAAAAAAAAAATCCCTTTTCTTTTAATAAAAATGAATTCTTGCAATCTAAATTATCATAGAATACCTAACAATAAGAAGGAAAAACAACCGAACACAGACTAAACAAAAATTATAATAAGAAGACAATAAAGAAGTAACTTGAGTGAAAACTATGGGAACTATATTAATAATTTTAATGAAATTGGTCGCGTAAATATGCAAACTCCGAGACTCTCAAATTATTAAAAAGGGATATTTGTTTTTTCTTTTAAAAAAATATTATATGTAGGGACAATCTTTATTCTTATTGGACTTATGCTGTGATTGAAAATATATAAATGTCAAGTCACCAGGATTTGTGCTCGAATCTCATCTATAGACAAAAGCGGGTTGCCATCGGAATCTTTGAGCAAAATGAGAACATCGAGGAGGTCTTCCGGCTCTGTTTTCTTCCCCTCTCTCCACTGTTGAGTTCTATCATTGACAATTGGATCATGATAGTTGTTCACAACTTTTACCGCATCACGTACCCTTTTCTGATGGCCATCTAAGTCTAGTCCTCGCAACCACGGGAGGTAGTCTGATACCGAAAAGGCGTAAACGTATTTAAGCATAGTAAAGAATGACGCAACATGCTCTTCTTCTTCAAAACCGGGCCCTCCATCCTCGCTTCCTTTGCCAAAGTACCTTGTGCTAAACATCATTCTTCTCAGGGCATTGGCTGGATAATGTTGCGCAGCAGTCCTAACATTAATTACTTTACCTGACAACATATATATAAATATAGAAACTTATTATTCAAGGGTAAAACATAAAGAGATATCAACAACTAATTAATTTCGAAGAAAAATGGCGGACTCAATTTGAAGCAAGAAAAGAAACCTAATTGTGTGCGGTGGCTAGGGTTTGTATTTGTTTTATTTTGATACTTTTTTTTTTGGGAAACATTTAACAATAATGTTGTTTTGATTTTTTTTTATTTAATAAATGGTGATCATTGAAATCAATAGATACACCAAGACATACTGATTAGGTCGGTACCTTCTAGCATCCTTATCCATTTTTCCATGTCACATAAATTTTATTAAAGAAAAGAAAAATAGTATATCAACGAACCAAATCTGGAAAAGAAAAACAACTTGAAAGAGAAGAAACTAAGCTATAATGCCATCAAATTGCTGGAGTTCAGAGGATTGAGCCTAAACTCTTTCCTTGAGAGTAGCCCACAAATATACACGTCACTAAAAACCCTCTAGGCAAAACCTCCTTAGGAAAAAATAGCCCTCAAACTTACCTTGAAGGTCAGCAAAACGCAAAGCAAATTTTAATAAGACAAGTACTATGTGCCAAATCATAATTAACCTTAATTTGTTGGTTAAACTGCAGAACACATACAAAATATACAAATTGTGCATAGTAATATATATGTGAAATTAAAAAATGAAAGCATGGTAATTAGTAAGTACATGTTTTTTTTCTTACCCTCTGCACTTGTTGAGCATTGATTATAAAGGAAGCGAACGAGATTGTCAGCTTCATGGTTTCTCATGTCAAGTAGCCAGCGCATTCTTGACTGACTTAGAATTTCAGAAACCAAGATTCTTCTCATTTTCTTCCACTGCTCTTCCCCTAGACCAAACACTGTTGTGAGGTTTCCTCTACTAACAATGCTTGTCGCCATTGTCTCAGGTCTTGACGCAAATGTTGCGTCATGTTTCTTTAAGAATTCCCTGGCGATTTCTGGTGAATCCACCGCGATCACATGAATATTTCCAAGACGGAAACAAGCAATATTGGTGTTGAGATCTTTCATGACACGGTGAATCCACCGGTGCACTGGTCTGTTCCTCAGCATCTCCGGGATGCACCTGAGAATCGGCCATATTGGAGAGGGTCCTGGGGGAAGAGGAGGAACTACTCGCTTGTTTCTTATAAAGAAATTCGTGAATATCAACTTGAAATGGAAGAGAAAGATGACAAGAAGGGATAATTTTGCAAGAAAAATGGATGAATATGACAAGAAAACATGTAATTGGTCGTAATTAATAATATTTATTGTCAGTGTTCTATTGAAGGACCCTTCCATATCGATCAATCTCAACTTTCAATAGTCAAGACAAAGATGTAGAAATCTTCTTTAATAGAACACTTATGACTTTGACAAAGTAAAGACGCACAAAGATCGAGTATGAGAAATATGTGTGTGTGTCTAGAGTGAAGAAATCAGGAAATTATTAAGGTATAAACTAAGGAAAACAAATTAAGTAGAATTCGTTCCATGAAAAGTATTTCACGAATTATTTTCCCTTTGGTCTCGAACAATGAGTTACAAGCCTTTTTATAGAGCTTTTGCATGGTCTTCATGCTGTGTACGTGCGAGACGATTGTATCACAAGTTATCTCCGCCACCTATATTATCTTGAGGGGAAAGAAAAAAGAAAAAAGAAAAAAAAAAAAAAAAAGACATTGAAAACGAGAAAAAAAATATATATATATATATATTAAAATAAAAAAACTCCACCATATGTTTAGCAGAAAACTTAAAAAAGATAAGTCTTCGCCACTTAATAATTATTCAGATGGAAAAGGCTGAAGACACTATGTCATCCACGTGGCCGCCAGAAAACTTTGAAATAAATAGTTCTACTCATTTTTAGTTTATATATAAATTGTGATACACACGTTTCCAAACGTTATACATTTTCACCCAGGCTATATATATTTTCACCCACTCATTTTTAATAAACAGAATGTTATACATAAGATATCAATGATACATACAAAAAGAAACAAACGACTTTTCTTTCTTTCTTCCTTCCTTCCTTCCTTTTCTTCTTATTGGAGAGCAGAGTCCTTGAGGTTTTAATAATTTATTAACAACATGACT
>JAFMPE010163240.1:0-10856 GCA_024759925.1 Ficus religiosa
GAAAATATTTTTACACATCCAAACACCATTGTACGATGAGATTGGTTTGTAAAGGTCAAATTATTAACAGTTTTAATCAAGCATGACTCATTCGATGAGTATACGTGATTAAAATTGTGTCCAGATGACAGAAGTAACAAATACGCTACTTATGCTAAAACATTCAGAGAAATAAGGGGTTGTAGTAGGTAAAATAAGATAACTTATATTCTTTGATAACTTATCTCCAATTCCCCATTTAAAAAAAGAAAAAAAAAAAAAAAAAAAGAGAGAAAAGAGAAAATGGAAAAAGTGAAATGTACAGGGACCTATTTGCGACTGAGGGATTAGCTGTCCTACCCATAGAGGACAAAAAAGCATCTCAATAACACCAATTTAACGACTTTTGCATCTATATGACACGAAGCATTAATATTATATTAAAATGACATAAAATTAAATTAAAATTAAATTAAAATTTATGTCAAGTTGGTTAAGAATGAAAATTTTGTGTTATGTTTATTAGTAAATTAAAAAATGATGGTTATTTAGGTAATTTTCCAAATCTCCTCTCTTACTCTCAATTCGATACAATTCTTATCCGGCCCACCAAACGGTTGACACG
Source organism: Ficus religiosa (assembly GCA_024759925.1). Taxonomy (NCBI): domain Eukaryota; kingdom Viridiplantae; phylum Streptophyta; class Magnoliopsida; order Rosales; family Moraceae; genus Ficus; species Ficus religiosa. The sequence goes on from JAFMPE010163240.1 coordinate 605, forward strand.
ATGGGCTGGGCCTCGAAAGGCCTACGAATTTCTTTTGGGCTGACCTTAAATGGGCTGTTGGCACATTCTGCAATTCTTGATATGGGCTGGGCTCACTGCTCTTTCAGCGGCGGGAATTGGCAAGGGAAAGTGCAACTAAATCAGCCAAGCTCGGAGGAAATCGTGGGAGTAGCTCTTTTAGTGCTCATGTTTAGGATTTTTGCTTCGCTATTTAGATTTTTATCTTGTTGACCACTTTTTGTTTAACATTATAAGAGGTCAAAAATACCATAAAAAATTGTGCAATATTTTATAGATGTGCCCTTTTTAGGGCATTTCTCAAAAAAACCTATCAATTTTTAATAGCAAATTTTTGCGCATATTTGCTTAATAGCCTTGGGGTTAGCACTTGAATTTTCTTTTATATATATATATATAATTAGTTCCATCTATATTTAACGTTCGTTGTTTAAAAAGGACCATTTTGAATCATTTTTAAGAATGTAAGGGAAAGTTAATCGAGGAAAAGAGAAGTATCACAACTTCATAATTTGTATATAGATTGAGACCAACGGAGCAATTTTGCCATAAAAGAAATAAGCTAGTTTCGAGCATCATCAAAAATTTTTTTTTTCTTTTCTTTTTTCGTTAATAGTGATTTCATCGGCACAACCGGTCCCCTGTAATCGAGACCACAACCGTTATCCAAAGTTAAAATCCACAAATGAAAAAAAAAAAAAAAAAAAATCCAACTAAATTACCTACTTTTCCCACCCGCCATTAAGGAGCTTGCAAAGAGCCTAGGGTTCTCTCTCTCTCTCTCTCTCTCTATCTCTGTCTCTCTCTCTTAACTAGAAGACTAAGATTAGCATTTTCAATTGTTAATTTTGGTGTTTAATTTGCGAAATCACTGATTAGTTTCAGGAGCAGTTTGTGCTTCGATTCTGGCTAGAAATGGAGTTTTTGTCAACTTGTTCGAATCCGCCAGAGGCCCTGGTGGCTGCATGTCCCGGCAAAGGTTCTCTCTCCTTCTCTCTCTCTCTCTCTATATATATATATATAGTGTGTGCGTGTGTTAGATCTCTTTTTATTAACTCACCGAATTTAATTAAATAATCGAAAACATAAATAAATAAAATAACACAATTAATTTTTGTTAGGTTGGATCACAATACTCCTTGGGTAAGAACAACACTAATTAAGTAATAACAATTACAACCATCAATCGGACTCATACGAATAAAGACATTTTTTTTTTTTATTTTGTCGCCGCCGTATAGAATCTACTTGGGAGATTACAACCACCTTAACAATATATATATATATATATATAGTATTCATATATATGTTGAGGAGAATTTCTTAATTCCAATGTTTTAATTACCAGATAAGTAGGTTTTGGTGTTCCAGGAGGGGGGAAAAAAGATACTAGTTTTTATTTTTATTTTTTATTTACTCTTTTTTAGATAAAAGGAAAAAAAAAAAAAAAAAAAAGAAGCAAAAAAAGATGGGTTTCGGTCTCGTGTTTGCTACAGTTGGTTACTTAAAATTGATGGTGGTACAAATGATAACATGATGTGTTTCTTTGTGCATCGTGAACTGGATTACTGGCCGGCCATCGGTTACTCGTGAACTAGATTCCTCGACTTGATCGAGTTAGTTCGAACAAAAATAATTTTCTCGATTTCTTAGGTCTAGAAAAGATTGTAGAATAACAATGAACACTCCCCGAAAAGCGTAGGAGAATCTGTGCAAACAGAAATATTAATCATTAATACAAAGATTGTGATTTGCACGTTGGACAATACCACTTTCCCTTGAATCTTGTCTCCGGTGTTAGGCCAACGCATGCGTAATGAAACCATTCACCTCCTTGGCACTGTCAAGGAAAATAAACATGGCAGCGCAATCAAATAGATTATGGTAAAAAACCAACTACTTAGCAATAACACATGAAATGTTATGAAAACTAAGGATCTCAAATAATGATGGGAAAGGGTTATAAAAACCCCTTAAAGCTTATGAAGTTCTAAGTTTCTGGATTGAGTCATAAATTTTTAGTAATTATTCCTATGGAAAGCTAAAGCAACGGGTATTGGCTGCATGGACATGTTTGATGTGATAAGCCAAGCTTGCTACAACAATTACCTATGAATTAGAATTTTCATGTTTCATCACTTGCATTTTACGCTATACACTTGATACATATCCAACAAACCAAAACCGACCAACCGACTCTTGTGCTATATGTGCATATTATTTCAGACCTTAACCGAACGACTCTTGTGCTGTATGTACATATTATTTCAGACCTCCTATAGAAGCCTTTTTTTAAATTTCAAACAGCCAGGATCCCAAGTATTATCTCAAGCGCATCAGTAAGAGCTTCGACGCACTCTATATAATCATGCCATATAAATTTATGTGTGTGCTTATTATTAAATTATATGTTTATGCAGGACACGATCCCTATCCCTATCTATAAAACAAAGTGAAATTGCATTACACCAACCAGAAGGAAGACAAAAATACACAAGCAGTCGAGCGATAAAGACTCACATTTTCATTGTCACAGGCAATCATGTCTCCAAAAGAAACCTGAAAAATCGATATAATTACTCCGGGACAACTAATTTGAAGTAACAGAAAGTAGGGCAGACAAGGATTTTTAAAAGAGAGATTTTGTTTAAAAAGAAACGGAGAGTGGATCATGAGTCAGAACCTGATGGCAGACACAGTAAGTAGGTTCATTAGGATCAATGGGTTGATCTGCATCAACAGACATACCAAAATCCTTCTTATGGCTTCCTGGGGGAGGCATGAGCTCAAAATCCCTATCCCTATCCCTATCACGCTCCCGATCCCGATCCCAATCCCTGTCCCTGTATTCAGGCCTCCTTGGTTGGGGTGTTCCATAAACAAACTTGTGTTTCTCACTTTTGACGACTATGGGAATTGGAGGAAGAATAGCTGGTTCATCAGGTGATATTTTTCCTTCTGATTAAAATACGCAAAAAGGAAAGAAAACAAACATTAGTAGTATATTCTAAAGTTAGTCCATATTAAACTGATTAGTGAAATCAAAATCTAAACCACCGTTCTAATGCAACAAGAATTTCAAAGCAAAGTGCCTGGTTGAGGAGAGACTGAGCAGCTGCTTACGTATGTATCAGGAGTCCACTAAATTAAGTTGAGTAGGGACTATGCATAGCAACTTTATATCTTCAGAATCCAGTAAACTTTATTTGTGGCTTCTCAAAAACGCTTATTTTAAGAAAACTTGATACTTAAACCAGAGCTTTAATTAGATGTTATAAACTTCCATCCAACATTTCTTTTACTTAATTGAAAGTTTAAATATCATTATCGTCCCATTAAAAGTTCCAAAAATGTGACTTCAAAAACTAACTGAAAAAGCTATAGCTTCTACTTCTCTTCTTTACAGCTTTTAAAGCACAAGCAAACGCAATGCCAAACAGGTAGTTTCTTCGATCTAGTTTCAGCAGCCTTATGGCTTGAAATAAGATTATAATTTCCTTATATAATTGCATCACAAGTTATATCAAAAGTAGAAAACAAGTAAAGTTACAAAAAGACATATACCTTGCTTTAGATCTTCTGCAAAGTGGGTCAGATCCTCATCAAGTCGTTTTACATGACTCTCTATCTGAGGAAACAAAATACGAAAAGAAACATTTTAACTTGTCATAATATGCCTTTTGAAAGTTGATAGCAATTGAAGTTGAAAGGAAAAGAACAGACACATAATGGCTCTTGATCATATTGCATAATCAGCAAACTTTATGAATTATCACATAAGGTGTTAGTTTCAACCCAAATTTCTCCTTCAGAGGACAATTTTTTTCTACAAGCCAAAATCACCCTCGTAACAAGACGAACATCCACAGTGTTGTGATGCCCTAGAAAAGATGCTGGATAATCAGAATCCTAAGGAAACCTAGTGGATCACAGACCTTTCACCTATCTAAGATATTCAGTAAACTTGAAGATAAAACAAATATTACTTGCAGGTTCTTTCTTTTATCCTAAATTCCTTATCTATAAAAGAAAGACATATATTTAAATTTCAAATTTTTAGCTTCAAATTATGATGGCAACAAAGGTTTTTAGCCACAATTTTACAACATTAGAGTTATTTACAGATCTCCATCAACACTGTTCTAATCTTTCTTTAGTACTGCGGAGTTACAATAAGATTTAAGAAAACAAACATGCCCACAATTCAAAAAGGAAAACAAAAATGATTAAACCTCCACTGAAGAAGTATTAATCTCGAATACAAACTTAAATTGTCATTAAATCCCACCAAGACATCTCAAAGATTCTTTGATAAAAAATTATACAAACTATATCCTACAACTAAAACGTAATCCCATACTAACGAAGATAATGAAAAAGTCTATCAGGTCATAAACCAAGGATAAGAAGTATAATGTTACGGATATCAACTTTAATCCTAATTTTTGAATACGTCGTTTATTTATCTTAGAGTTGTTAAAAAAAAAGTATTATTATTCATCCCGACTTTTAGAATCAGGTGGTTCGGGATTAAAAGGGCAGGTGGGCCCCAACTTGAGTCTAGAAAAAATTGCCAAATTACCAGGTCATAAGCTTGTTGTGCCAACAAAACCTTCTCGGTGCAGAGATTCAAAGCATTGTCCTGATTAGCTTCAATGTCCTTTCGCATTTCCTCAATCCCAGATTCGTCTTCTTTGTTGTTGTTGTAATTGTTGGCGTTCCCTTTCTTCGACAATCCCAAGCAGTACTTCGTCTGCTGCCTCGTCTGGTTTATCATCGCTTCACTCCCATCCCAAAACAAAAAAAAAAAAATGTTCCATTATTCAAACTAATTCAAAATCAAAAGGAAAAAGAAAAAAGAAAATTAGGAGTTTCCTACACTGAGAGCGCTCGTCCAGTTCCCGAATCGTGGTAAGGAGCCTCTGCAGCTCAGCCGGCAATGTGCTTGCATCTTTCAGAATCAAGAATTCAAAGAAAAATGAAATCAAATTCACCAGAAATTCTACCAAAAAAAAAAAAAGTTGGGAATTTTAGTGATTCAAAGAGTGAATTGGAAAATTTGATTGGGGAATTGCGAAGCGAAGAGGATTACATTCCAAGTAGTCATCGACGAAAGCTCCGGTTCGCGCGATCGCCATTGATGCTTTGCTTGGCTTTGCTTTGCTTTCTGGGGTCTTTCTGCGACATCAGTCCATCTACTGTTGCAATTTTGTAAGGACAAATTTTATTTTATAAATACCCCTCAACTTTAGTCCTCTTTTAAATTTTGCCCCTTAAGTTTGAAACGTGGTGTACACACCCTATCAATTATTTAGGATTCGTTTGGTGTTTGGATTGAGTTTGAGATGAAATAAAATTTTTAAGTTTGAGTTGATTGACTTTTAAAAAATTACTTAGCCTATGTTTGGTATGGCAGTTGGAACTCATAATTTCAGTTGAGTTCCAACCGAGTCCGTTTGGGTCATCAGTTAAGTTGCAATTCCATTTTGAACCGTTGCACAGTGAACCCAAATGAGTTTACTGTGCACCGAATCTTCTATGTTTCTCTCTGGCTTATCCTCTGCGATTCGCACTGTTCATCTCCCTCGGGTTCCCATGCCCTGCCTTCTGTTGCTTGTCAGTGACCCTGTCGCGTGTGCGTCCCAAGCCTTCTTCCCTCTGCTCCTTCGCAGGCCCCCCGTCTATTGGTTCTCCTTAAACGTTCAACCTCCACGCCTTTTCCCACTCCCCGGTAAGCAGATGCGTCGGCGGTTGGGGACTGCGAAGCGAAGGCGAACAGTCGGGCTTATTACCCAGTATTTCTGATATCGGAAATCCTCTCCCCGGGCCGTCGGTTCCTGCCCGACTCCGCCGGCAACCAGTGTGTACTCCTCCTCGGGCTCTAACTCGGTAACCCTAGTAAAAATTCTTCCCTTATGAGTGAAACAATTGTTCTTATTATTTTGGTTTTTCGATGGCGAAATCTTGATCTGTGGTTTGATGTTGATCTTCATTTGTAAAGATTTATTTTGAGCCTGGTTTTCGTTTGGGTTTTTCAGTGCCCGACACATGATTTCATCCTAGTTTTGGTGTCGGCTTGCAATGTTCATCCTAATTTCGCTTAAGTTTTTGTAAATTTTTGACCAAAACCCAGCCGTTGGTTTGATGGATGAAACTGAGCCTATGGTGAATTTGTGGTTTTCTCATGTTTTGATGTGGTTTGCCTATGGTGAATTTTTTGTTCTTTCATGCCTAAATGTGGGTTGCCTGATGGGAGGGGACTCGGTTTGAGGGATCAAACCGAGCCTAAGGTGATATTTTGTGTAATTTCATGCCAAAATATGGACAAATGTCCGACGGGTCTTGGTTTGAGGGATCAAACCGAGTCTATGGTTATTTTTGTTTATTTTGATGGCTAAATATGATATGTAGGTTGGCATAGGCTCGGTTTGAGGGATCAAACTGAGCCTAGGGTGGTTTTTGTTTATTTTGATGGCTAAATGTGATATGTAGGTGGGCATAGGCTCGGTCCTAAGGTGATTTTTATGTATTTTCATGCCGAAATATGGTGTCATGTGGGAGGGGACTCGGTTTGAGGGATCAAACCGAGCCTATGGTGAATTTTGTTTATTTTGATGGCTAAATGTGATATGTTGGTGGGCATAGGCTCGGTTTGAGGGAGCAAACCGAGCCTAGGGTGATTTTTGTTGTGTTTGATGGCAAAATATGATATGTAGGTGGGCATAGGCTCGGTTTGATCCCTCAAACCGAGCCTAGGGTGGTTTTTGTGATATGTAGGTGGGCATAGTCTCGGTTTGAGGTATCAAACCGAGCCTGGGGTGGTTTTTGAGGTTTGTGGGTAGGTTTTGGCTTGGTTTGAGGTACCAAACCGCACGTAATTTTTTGTTTAGCTAGTTTGATTCCTAAATGAGATTTGTGAGTGGGTTGTGGCTTTGTTTGAGGTACCAAACCGAGGTTATGGTCCCTTTTTAGTAATTTATTGCGTAAATGTGTTTTGTAGGTGCGATTTCACTTGGTTTTAGGTATCAAACCGAGCCTATGGTGATTTTTTGCTATTTTGATGTTTTGAGTTGGGTGTTTTACATCGCGTTTAACGTTCAGCTTAAATCCCATCTTGGCGATGATGTATACAACAAATCCAATATTCGGTATTATAATCTGACTGGTGAGTTAACGAACCGATGAATATCGTTAGATACCGGTATGTAATCACATGTTGGCCGTTATGGGGCTTAATCGTATGGTCTGCTTGTTCTGTAGTTGGTTAACCCCGGGCCCAATGCTTATATGCCATGGTATCTAGATATGGCTCGGTTTATTGACATGCCTCAGATGAACTTTGTCGAGCAATTTATACTGAGCCAACCCCTCGTCTGCCTCGTTTGTATTTAGTTATGTTTTTTTGTTTTTTGTTGACCGCTTTCTTAAGGAAATGCCTCGAAAAGCGACGGGTGAGTCGTACAACTGGGATCATGCAAAGGAAACAGTATTCCTTGAAAAGCTTGATTACTACGTGGCCTGCAATTCCGGTAGACATCCTCCACTTTCAACCCTCGAGTGCTGGGCCAGCGAGTTTAACTCTGCGTATGGAGGAGTTCCTGCATATGGCTTAACATTACAGCAAAAGAATGATAGGATGAAAAAAATATATAGGGGTTGGAAGGCATTGCAATGTCGAACCGGCTTAGGATACAATCCGATGACTGACCGAGTCATCTGCTCTGAAGATGCGTGGCAGAGTTTTATTCAAGTAATATTTTGATCGCACTACTAACTGTTATGGGGCTTATATTTTTCCTTCAGCCGTTATTATTGGACATTTAAATTGACAAACCTAGTTTGGTTGCAGGTCCATTAAGAATGCAACCATCTCCGTTACGAGGGGTTGCGAAACAAGGAGCTCTATTATAACATATTCGAGAAGAATCATTCGGCTGGTGCCTCGGGATATGGATCAGTTTCGATGCCAGATGATAGTCCTGCGACCGTCGACCTTGACGCCTCACTAGACAACTCCGGCATCGGACCGATGACTGGAGATGACCTGCCAGCACCGTCTGCGACCCGGAGGTGCACCAATAGAAGGGCCGGCGCCGCTGTAGGGCCGTCGCGATCTAGGGCCAGCTCTGGCAAGAGGAAGCAGCGGGACGAGACGGATGAGATGACTTTCATGGCTATGCATGAGATAGTCAGTCATTACCGTGGCCGATCAGAATCAGGGCCAAGTAATTCCCAATCAAGCCAAACGGATCACATGCTGATATGTATGACCACAATGACAGATATGGGTATTCCACCCAATCAGCGGGCGATTAATGTGGCATTACTTCTCAGCTAATCCAACGCTCTAACGTACCTTCCACCAGCTGCCTGAGATCGATAGGCGATAAATTATTGCGACCATTGTTGGGTCGCAGCCGCCCCCGACCGATTGAGTTTATTTTTCGGCTTGTTTTTTTTTCTTAAACCATTTGTTTGACATTATGCTTCTGATTGGATTGAGTTTCTTTATTTATTTCACAAAATATTGTAACAAACCTTTCGCATGTTGATGTTTTTTTAATTATTGCATACTAAGTAACGTTAATTATAAATTTTATTGACTTTGCAGAAAAAAACAAAAATATTATAACTCTAATTTAAAATTTTTTTTGGGTACTTCCCGCCAAATAAAACTCCGAATCAGTTCTTTGTCTTCTTTACCAAATCTAAAATACAAATTCCAATCCGAATAAAGTCAATGCAAAATTCTCGAAGTTGAGGTCCGTGATTTTCTTCTTTTCTACTCTAACATCCCCCCAATTCTTCTTTTTGAGTGTTGGTAATTGTTATAATTTCCAGTTTCTATAGTCAGACATAGTAAAATTCTCTCTCTGTTTGGCAACCGAGAAAGCTTAATTAACCGAGAAAATTAATGGGGACGCTTAAAAGGATGAAACGAGGGTTTTTTATTTTATTATCCTTTTTTTTAATTTTAAATTTCATCGAGTTCCGTTATTGTACATGAATTGTTTTCTTTTTTGTACGAGTAATAAAGAAGAAACATGTCTTCAAATCAAAAAACCCATATAATATATATATATATATTATATTATAATATTTATATTATATAAGCAGGGTAGTGGTAAATAACGCTAAAGGATATTATGCCAAGTTGAAGTTGCGCTGAAGCTGATCCTGCATAGTTGTCAAAATCTGTCGCTTCATTCAGTCCAAACGATGAGCGAGAAATGTTATGAACAACTAATATGTGAGTGAAAATGTTGTAAAATGACTTGAAGTTGAAAGAAATAAAAGAAATAAAATCATGAGCATAGTTTTGTTTCGTCACGAATTTACCGTCTAACCAAATTTCTATCGAGTTGTTGTGCAAAGCATTTGCTTTACTCAGTCTACAGGATGGAGTACCATCAAGGCGTTAACAACTCAAAGGCCAGTGCTATGTTCAAATTTCTGCGATATAAATTTATGTTTCATTTGGTAAAATATTTTAAATTCAAAATTTTCATATCAGTTTTTGTCTTTTTCTGAAAAATCAACAAAAATTATAACTAATTTTTAAAAAATCAACTAATTCAAACTTAAAAATTTCAACTCAAACTGTTTAACCAGACGGACTCTTAAATTCTCATGCTATATGACTTTCCAAGTTGAGACAACGGAGATCCCCACTAACTCGAGTCACGGTGAAGCTAATACTTCTAACATACCGTCAAGACTAATGGACTCACTTGGTCTAAGGAATGAGCCAGAAACATCAAACAGCAAAGAATGGTGGATGGGATTCAAATTCGTATGAGGAAGAAATTAATATGTTCCACGCCGCGAGATGACTTCAAATTAGTAGGAAGGAGAAGACGACATTCCGTTCAATCTCAACTGTGCGTATATTTCAGTATAGGTGAGTACCCTTTGCTTCACAAATCATGAAACTATGTTTCAGTATTGGAATAAACATTCGATTCTCGAATGAGCTTGAAATCCACGTTAAAGTCTCTCAAAGAATCGTCTAAAGTTGAAAACTCCTCGCATCAGTTCACACAATCTGTTAATGTGATTTTTTTTTGTTTGGCTTATTATGATGAAATAAAAGAATAGTATGGGATTCCAATCTTAGTCCTTGTAATGTAAATCCCATGTTTTTTATTCGTTTATTTTTTTCCTATGCAGGTACGTAATTTGATACTTGGTGGTAAATCACTTGATCAACTTTCTCACAAAGCACACACACACA
>JAFMPE010163263.1:0-19330 GCA_024759925.1 Ficus religiosa
CGTTTACATATGAATTTTTACAACAGAGCTAATTTCCATTTTAAAAGTTTTTGATTGATACTGTCAGCGTGTTTTCTGTTGTTGTTTTAGTTCCTTTTTTTTTTTCCCTATAGTGTGTTGTCGGTTTTACCCCTATTTAGAGTTTTTTTTTCCTTAATATTATTTTTACCTTTTTTTTTACGCTAAATTTAGACATTAGATTATGATTTATTGTTGTATTATGTTTTTGCTCATTTTTTCTTTTTTTTTAAATGATTTTTTACTTACAATTTTTTATCTTTATTTCGGATTTTTTTTTTTTGGATTTTTTTTGTTTCTTTTGTTCTATTTTTTAAAAACCTCCCTTTTTTTAAGGATTCTGCATGCAATTTTTTTTTCTTTTTTGTTTGTTTTGTTTTATATTTTAAAAATCCTTTTTTTTTTTTTTACGTTTTACATGTATATAACCTAAATTTTTTTTTTTGGGTTTTTTTAAATAGTAAAAAAGGGAAAAATGAGATATATATATATTTTATTTTGTTATAATTTTTTTGTTAAGGTTAGTTTTTTTCCGGTTCTTTTGAGTCTAAAGATTTTTGTTCTTTTTTTTTTTCTATCTTATTTTTGTTTTTAATCTTTGTTTTAATTTTTTTCTTTAAGTGAGTATGACTACAGAATAAATTTTTATTTTTTAATTTTGTTTTTATTATTATTAGTACTATTATCATTTTAATTTTGCATCTTCACTATTAGGAGAGAATTTGGCAAGAATTATACTTATTATAATTATAATATTTATCTTAACCAATTTCTTTTATTATATAATACTCATTTTTTTAATTTATTTTTTCCTCCTTCTCGTGCAACGCACGGGTATTAAACTCGTAACTTACTAATTCTCCCAAGAATAATTTGTGATGGAAAAATTTTCAAAGGAAGTGCATAGAGAATAAAATAAAATAAAATAAAAAAGGAGAAGAAGAGCAAAAAGTTTTCTTGTGTTTGGAACCTAAAGAAATTTATGGGGAAAAAAAGTTAATCCCTTAGTATTTTGTTTTCTTGAGTTTTGGGACGTGGGTTGGGTCACGTTTCGGAACAAGATTGGGGTCGAGTTTTGGGATAAGGTCGGGTTTCAAAATAGGGGTTAGTGTCGGTTATGGGATGAGGATTGGGTCGGGTTTTGGGACAAGAATTGGGAGTCGAGTTTCGGAACCGATAGTTGGGTTTGAATTTCGAGATGGTGTCGAGGTCAAGTTCTAGTACTGGCAGTCGGAGTCGGGTTTCGGGATAGGGGTCCAGCTCAAGTTTCAGAATCTCGACTCTTTGTCCCGAAACCCAACTTGGACTCCTGTCCCGTAACCTTACCCCGGCCTCTAGTCATAAAACCCGACCCCGAACCCCGTCCAGAAACCAACCCTAACCACTGTCCCAAAACCCGACATTGATCCTCATCCAGTAAACCCGCCCCAATGCCAAACATGGCATTGAAATTTATTTTTCCTCACCTATTTTTGAGGAAAATAGAATCCACCATTTCTTTTTTATATTTTTTCTCGTATTTTTCCTTTAATTTTTTTCTGCATCTGTTTTGGATTCCAAACAAGGGAAAGTAAAATCCCTAACATTTTTTTTTTCTTTTCCCCTCTAAAATTCGGTTCCAAACATAGCCTTAAGCCCTTAGGAAGGCAACATTTGTTTTATATTTCAACAACTAATTATGCTGTTAGATAGAAGCTCAAAGAGGCTTCAATTATACATATGATCATCTCGTACACAGCACAGTCATCTACCAATATTAAATTGCTTATAACCTTAGAACATGAAAACCAAATTAACAAAATGGCAAACAGAAATGGAAATTAAAAGTTGCAATGTATCCATAACTTTATTCAGCGCCTGAAACTATGGTTGTTAATTTACGTAGTGATTTCCGACCGTGAAGTAGAAGAGATCTCGTAACCTATCTTAACATTGATGTGTAGCGGAGAAGCATATTCCGTGCTGCACAATAACATTATTCATTTATTCCCTATATCTGGGCCGCCATCGTGAATACTTGGGCTATTACTTGGGGCAGGTGGCCCTCTATGAGGACGCGCATCTTGTCGACCCGCTCTACAGCCGATCAGCAGCCTTCTGAAAGAATGAAACACAAAAGTTTGTCAGAATATCAAGTAGATGAAGTGACCAAAGTAAAATTAATTTTCTAAGCCAAAGCACGGTTATATTACTTCCTCTCTGCAACATTTTTAAGTAGGTAGAGGTTTGGAACATACCGGCCAAAGTGATCGGGAATTGGTGGATTGAAGAGAAGAACCAGGATTAGGATCCAACATAACCATGAAACAAACCCCAAGAACTTCATCTCGCTCCCAAGCTCGTTGTATCAGCTTGTATGAATTATGAGCTTTATTTATACATTAAGGGTCCGTTTCGGGTCATTTTATGAAATGGTATTTTAGAAGTTGGAAATGGCTTAAGTTTTAAAAATATGTATTTAGTGAAAATGAACTGCTTAGAGTGAAAATATGTTATAACTCGGTATATGTTTGGAAAAAAATTAATACTATAAATTTTGTTTCATTAATCTTGCTATGTAATTTTAATAAAAAAATCATCTTATTTTGTCTTAAAATAATAAAGTTGTGGACTTTTAAAATTTGAATTTTTTTTTTTTTTTTTTGGAAATATTTGGAAAGTGAATGGTTAAATTGGTTCAAAAAACCTTTTGAAAACAATGTTTTTAAAAATGAATCCAAATGGGCCCTAAATTGGCCGATTAAGGCGAGAAAAAAAGGAATACAAAAATAGCAATGTAACAAAAAGACGAAGACTTCAGACTTCCAACAAACTTGACTCTTGGCACGTACGGTGTTGGTCATGCGCTATCGGTAAAAAGATATTTGCGCACTCTGTTGGGACTTGGGACTAACTTAACAGACGAGAGTGGAAGGATTTGGATAGGAATTCTTATGGATCAAAATTTGTAGTGTTTTTTTTTAATCTTTAATAAATAAGAATTATAAGTGTCATTTCGTTTTTTAAAATAAAAAGGAGACATTTATGTGAGTTTGATTCTAACAAAATTTTAAAAAAGGTTATGCTTACATCGTTAACTACTTGGAAGATGAGAGAACTAATGAGTCAACAGTCAAGTCGATTTTAATCTTGACTTGTCCTCTACTATATTTTATATAGAGACAATATGTATTGCTTGAAATGTGAATGGAAGTTTGAATGTTTGAACTTATCAATCAAGTACCCTAGTAGAAATGGAAAAACTTACACCACAAGAAATGTCTCAAAGTCAATAAAGCTATGATCAGCTTTATTTATACGTTAAGAAGACTGATTAATTAAAGGCCAACAGTAATCTGCAAAACAAGATATTAATTAAAAATTAAGTTACAATTAGAAGACTAATTGAAACACGAAAAGAAAAAAAACGTTTAAGTCTTGGTCAATGGCGTGTAGAATGACTTGAAGTCTTGCTAATGTAATTGATAAAATAGACATTTTGTGAGACAATATATTCGAGAGGATAATGTATTTAAGAATAATCTAACATTTCCCTTTATAATAAATTTTATTAAAGTTTAGATTTTTAATTAATTTTTATTAATATGATTCGTTTCCGTTATGAACGTGATGGTATTAATGAGTGTGATTGGATGAATGTGCTTTATATAGCCTCCGTTTAGTAAGTTAGTTGGAGATGAAAGTTTTAAGTTAAAATTGATTGACTTTTCAAAAACTAGTTAGTTATAAATTTTATTGACTTTTTAAAAAAATAAAAAAATAAAAATTAAGCTAAAAAAGTACAATTTAATTGGAGTTAAACTAACTTACCAAACGGAGCAATAATATTATTATATTGGACAAAAACAAGATGGATTTGAATCTCTAATAATCTCTGTTAGCAACGCGATGACCCATATAGGGAACAATCTTAATTCTGAATTGTTAATAGACTCATAATTATGAAGTTTAGTTTTTTTGACATGCTCGTTAAAGATTACATGATGTCAAATTCCATCCCTTGTATCTTGGAAACATATATAACAAAATGATAACTGAGAATGTTTAACAAGATGAAATCCATTTGTTCATTATGAAATAGATGGAGAGTTCCTTAGTGTTGATTTCAAGTCTTGAATAATAAGAGCACTTAATATGTGATAAGATCATAAATTTATTGTTCATTAAAAAATTAATGAGACTTAAGGATATCTGAATTGTTTATGAAGAATTGATCTATTATATGCGCAGTGGTTATATCAATGTGCACACCACATGGACGCTCCATGTTGTTTTGGCGTAGACAGTTAGTGGGGACCACACTGTTTTATCCAGTTTTTTTTTTTTTTTTTGGAGGAAAAGTTTGGATTTTATTAATGGGCCAAATCGGCTAACATAGTAGAACCAACTGATCTGGGAATTACATCCAAACTACAAACTTCATTAAAAGATTTAACAGCTAAGTTGACTAACAAATGGGCCACCATATTACCAGATCATGCAATATGGCGACAAGTCATACCACCTGAAACCTGAAAAAGACTATCTTTAATGTCATCTAACACTGGCCCTACCTCATCACAAGAGCTTGAGGCATTAACAGCTTCAACAACGTTAACTGCATCCGTTTCCACACTATCAATCACAAGCCATTGCCATTTCTAGCCCTTCCCTCAGCGCAATGCATTCAGCCACATGGGGACTAAACAACCCTGCGCCACCTTTTCGGAGAGACACGAGATCACAGTACCAGCAGCGTCTCTAATCACCGCCCCAATCCCAACAAATTCAAAACCTGTTTTCACAGCAGCATCTACATTTAATTTGAAGCAGCCCATAGGAGGCTTAGTCCATATGACATATCTTGTATGCTCACGAACAATATCCACCTTCTTGAGTAAATCCAAACTACCCAATTTATGAAGCTTCAACGGAAAAAGATCAATCAATATACATGTGGTATCTCAATAACTATTTTCATAATTATTCAAGCGTTAATTCTTTGGAAAAATCTTATTTAAATCAAGATAGTTTGCAAATTATGTTATGCTTTGAACTTCCAAGGAGTTCATTCTGATATTAAATTTTAGATGTATGAAGAATGTTTGTATTTAATTATGGACCTAGTGTGCTTTTATTATTATGTAAAATGTCATGAGATTCTAAATTTTACACTTAATGAAGTTGTTATTCTATCAATGCATTTTTTTAATAATTAATTGTTTTTATATAGGTTGCGCTTTATATATATTAAAAAATACATAATTTTTTTTTGGTAAAGAATAGAACAATTTATGTATTATTTATTTCTGTTTTATTTCCTATAATTTCACTTGAAATTTTCAAAATTTTATGCAAACATCTGTGATTTTTCTCAGTTATAAATTCCGTTGATATTTCCATAAATCTGAACCCTCAATATTTCCGTCAATATCGATATTTTCATCCTTGGGAGGTAAAGATATTTCTTATCAGAGTATCCATGCATTATTCATAAATTCTGAAAAATTTTCGTAACATATCAATATCCATTATCTTCCTTCACAATTTTACCAGAATATCTGGATACATACTGATATTATCAGGATATTTCAACGGATGTGTCCACCAAATATCTACTGATTTTTATGTATATGAAAATGAAAAAAAAGACTGTAAAAAGAAATTAAAAGAAAATTTTTTCTCTTTACATGAATTATTTGCTTTTGGTAATTGACACTTTCTAGCCATGAACAAAACTACATAGCCAAAGATAGTAAAAAAATGTTGTTTTAAAAGAAGAAAAAAAAAATGTCAGGAACTAAGCCGCACATGTGAAAAGAAAATCAAGGTTATGTCATTTTTTACTATCATTCTCCCCAAATGCCATATAACATTGTTTGTATACTTACGAACAACATCCACCTTCTTGGGTAAATTCAAACTACCCAATTTATGGAGCTCAACGGGAAAATATCAATCATATACATGTGGTATCTCAATAACTACTTTCAGAATTATTCAAGCATTATTTTTTTGGAAAATTTTATTTAGATCAGGATAGTCAACAATCTATCTACTTGGACTTTGATATATCAAAATGGGGGGAGGGGAATGGGGAAGCTTCCCCCACCTTTCACCCACTTTGGGTGTTAAAATTAACCCCCCACATCCATCCCCTCCTCTGTTTTGTCTTTCATACACGCCGTATTAAGGGTGGGTACTTGTAGGTATCCATATCTGTAGATAAAATTGACATCTCTAAAAATTACATAAGACTATAATCATCAAAAAGTGACGTAGGATTTCTGGAGGCTTAAATCACCTTTTTCATCCCTCCTTTGTGATAACCATGACAGTATTGAAATTCATAATAATACATTCAAATAAATCATAAAGATAATTACAGTGGCATGGATTAGGTGCCTAGATTAAACGTGTACTCATAAGATGTCCACCAATAATTTTGAATATTCAAATCTGCAACATTTATATGATTTCAATAAAGGAAATAGTGATTATTCCATTAAGCTTATCCTGATGCCAGAATTTTCAGGAATCAACAGTCTTGACTGAGTTGCCGAAAACTGCAAGTGTTAAAACTTTACTGTTCTTATTTTACTTATCTTTCACGTAAAACATGAATTCTTGAGCGTATTAAAGCCCTTGTCGTCGTCATCTGCAATTAACTTAACAACATGCTAGCAATATCAATACATACTATGTTCTGTGATCACTTAGGAAATCTTATACTAATTGACTAATTAAATGAATACTTGGGTATTATACATATAGTGATACCAATGGGTACACTTTTCCTTCTAGATCTATCATTGACGTCTTACCGGGCTCCTTATTACGTACCTTTCCATCCTTCAATCTACAACTCAGGCAATAAATTTAAATTTTCCTGAGAGGAAACATTGTATTAAAAGTTTTGAAAAATGCTTTTACATGTCAAACAACTTTTCTTTTGGGAGATCTATCGTCTCCATGGTTTGCCTAATTCTATAGTCTCATTTTGGGATACACGCTTCCTTAGTATTTCTGGCTTTAGCTTGTTGAAGATGGTCAATACCAAAATTGATTTCAGCAGTGCATATCATCTGCAGACTGATGGTCAAACTGAAGTCCTTAACTGTGCGTTGGGGGACCTTTTAAGGAGTCTAGTTGTTGAACAGTCCTGTCTCGGAATATGAAGTTTTGTCAAGCTGAGTTCGCCCGCAACCATGCTGGTAATAGGAGTTTTGGGTTTAGACCAATTCAGTTGGTTTATTGTGTTCAACCTAGAGGTCGGCTGGATTTACTTCCTTTACCAAGCAAGACTCGTGTCCAAGGAAAGACAAAGGATTTTGTTACTGGGTTTCAGTAGGTTCATTCTCAAGTTTATTATAACCTTCTGCAATAATCCTCTGCCAAATACAAAGCTATAGCTGATAGGAAGCATCGACATGTGGAGTTCAAAATTGGAGACTTCGTATGGGCTGGCTTAACTAAAGATCGCTTCTCTATGGGCGAGTATGACAAGTTGTCTGCATTTAAGATTGGTACATATTGGAGATTGTGGAGAAGAATCAACCTTATCGTTTGAAGCTGTCAAGTCATATTCCTACATATGACGAGTTTAACATTAAACATTTAATTCCTTGCAAAGGTGATGGAGCTGTAAATTTGAGGATGAATATAATCTCCACCCTAGGGAGGATGATGTGCTGCATCAAGAGTTGGCCTTTATAGCTCGTTGGGACCACCCCAAGGCCAAATAAGGCAATTTTTGGGTTTTCATAGGGTCTATTGACGTTGTTGGATTTGGACAAAAAAAATATTGTTTTTCTGCTGGAAACGAGCCAACAAGCAAAAACCGTTGCTTTGCCATGGTGTACATCACATTTCAGCCAAATTCCATTGTTTACACCTTTAAAAGGGTGTTTTTTCCGTTTTTAGCAATTTTTATTTTTGTAATAAGTTGACCTAAGAATTTCGGATTCTAATTCCGAATGCATTTCCGTTCTTCTTGAGTCTGATAGTTTCGATTTACTCTTTCTGTTTGGTACTTTCCATTTTTGGAAAATTTCATATTTTATTAGTTTAAGCCAATCAAGCTGAGTAGTTTCCTATTTGTATTTTGTTCTACGAATAAGAACGTCCTGTCATAATGAAAACTGGTAGATGTTGAATGCAATTTTGAGTTTGTATTCTTCTCTTTCCAATTTTTGTTATTTTGTGTGAATCAAGGAATTTCGATGCCAAATTTTGTTATTCTGTGTTAATTAACAGAATTTGAATTGTTTCCCTGATATTCTGTATGAATCAACAGATGTATCAATCTATCTCTTTTATTTTATTATTTTATTTTTCTATCATACGTTTCGTTACATCACAAAAGGAGAAAGAAAATTGAAAACGTTGTTACTTAACATAGTAGAACTTTGATACATTTATTTAGTGACCAAAGAAGAGGATTATTCCAAACATACTATAGTAGAACTTTCAAGTAATTCCAAACTAATTAAATAAGTATTAGTACAAGAGGTTTCATAATCATAACCTTATATTTAACATGATTTAGCAGAGCGACACACGTATAGCATATGAGTTTGTTCATTGAATACCTCCTTTACCTCTATGGGGCGGAGGTGGAGCAAATTTCGATTTACAGTCATCTTCAGCACCTTTGCCACACGGCCGCGACGGAAACCTAAAAGAAGGAAACAAAATTTTGTTATCTTAAGCAGATGGCCGGATGATGCATCTTCTATCACTAGGCCCGAACTGCATATTTTAGCCAAAATTAGAAGTGTCTTTTTTTTTTATTTATTTAAATTATCATTAATATGAATTGAATTTAATCCAATCCAATATGTAAATTAACTCTTTTTTTTAATACATGATGCTGACAAAAATCAATAAGTGCACCAAAACCTTCTACTTAGGTCGACACCCCTTTATCAACCTCATTTATTTCACATTCCATTATATCATTAAAAAAATATAAAGCAAATTATAATTTATAGTAAAGTCAAGGAAAAAAAATAAAAAATAATTACAACCATGACAAGGGCAACAAAAAAAAAAAAAAACATAGAATTCTCAACAAATTAAAAAATTCAAAGGCAATATAACACCAGCTAAATCAATTAATCACTAAGCTAGATCAAAAGATTATGCAAACAACATTACATTATCAGAACTAATATTATATATACCTACAACATCATTAATATCAATCCAACAAAATTGTAAATTTATAGTACTCATTCAACACAAGTCACAGTTGAAAAACTAATAAATAATTTTTTATCTAGCTAAAAATTCAAAAATGATAAGAATATGTAACGATTCGTACATGTACATACATATATATATATATATATATATAGAATCAAAGCTCATGCCTTTTTATCGCATGATACAATAACACGCGCTTATGTGCATACTAATTCATAATCACGTGCACACTTGTCTGTTATGTTTGTTAAATTTTTTGAATATAGTGAAAAATGATCTTTAAGTAATAAGGATGCAGTTGATTAAAAAAAAATCATTTTAATAGAAATACAAAGTATTTCTGTAAGACATAGTTACAAATATAAGTTTAAAGAAAATAAAGAAACCATAATTAAAAAAAAAAAAAAAAAGGAAGGAAAAGTGAGGATATATTTGAAAAAATAATTATTTTGGTAGAGGCCAATCCAAAGAAGGAAGGGTAAGGTTTTGGTTTAAAAAAAAAAAAAACATAAAACGAACAAAATAAATAGATGAAAATTTTGAATCGTAATTAAACAAAATTATTATCATATTAGAAAGTTAACTAAAAAATTATAAGTTTAAATAAAGGCACGTTTTGATACAATTAGGAAAATTTTAAGTATGGAAAGAAAAAAAAAAAAGAAAACCCCAACTAAAATGCTCGATTTAAACCAGAACGAGCATTGGTTGAAAACCTGATGAACAGTAGCTTTTTTCTAACACTTCTTACATATAGTTAGATACGTGTGCTAGGTGTTTGTACTATATCTTAATCCCTACAACAAATTCAAGTCACTAAAGTTCGTTCATACCCATACCTGTCAGTGCGAGGAAGATCAGCAGCAAGTACCGGTGGATTGAAGAGAAGAACAAGGAATAGGATGTAACATAACCATAAAACAAATCCAAACGACTTCATCTTGCTCCCAAAGCTAGATGTCTCAACTTGTATGTTAAGTATACGAGTTATGGGTTGTATTTATACATGAATAAAAGGCTGGTTAAAGGTCAATAATTTAATTTAATGGAAATTATCAAAATATGATTGCCCTCAATTTCAACCAAAACGAAAATACATGTCCGATGAAACCAAAAAAAAAAAAAAAAAAAAAAAAAAAAAAAAAAAGACAAATGAAGAAAAAAAGTAATTTCAGCTTGTGGTATAGTCATTTGATTGACCAGTCGAAAGTCCTGGTCAATGGTGTATGTGTTTTAATTTTTAAGTTTTTTCCGGTTTAATATGACTCAAAATTAGTATTAATCACACAAAATCATGTTATTAATTATGCTCGTCACTAAAAAGCAGTAGTCACTATACTATGACTAAGTATTAGAATGATTAATTCAGATGTTCTCATTTTATTATTTTCGTAACTTCATGTTTTAATTCAAGCACCGGCGAGCCTTACTTACCTTTTTTCTCTCTAAAATTTAGACTGGCAAGCTTAGTAAGAGTGCTTTAATAAGTGACAATTAATCAAAAAAAAAATAAAACTAAATAAAAGAAAGTTAATACGGCAGTAACCAACCATTATTAGTTAAAATACATAAAAGGAATTGAAGAAAAAAAAAAAAAAAGGATTTTATTGACTTTCGTTCGAGTTGCATTAATTATGGCTCCTTTAATTAGTTCAAAGTTTGGCATAAAAAGCCAGTAAATCAGCATTTATTTTCTAATAACAACACAACTGGTCCACAACGTTAGATTCGGGTTTTATATCAAAGTCATCCATAACGTTAGATTCGGGTTTTATATCAAAGGTTTTATATCAAAGTCATCCATAACGTTAGATTCGGGTTTCATATCAAAGTCATCCATTGAAATCAGGAGTGAGAATAACTAGAAAAAATGTTAGTCAAAGGAAATAATGATATCGATGGGTATACGTTTCCTTCTAGATCTATCAATTTCATTTTATCAGTCTTCTTGCGTACCTTTTCATAGTTTAAATCTATAATTTAAATAGCAAATTTAAATTTTTTTTAAAAGAAAAAGATTATAGTAAAAAATTTTAAAAATAAATTTAAAATGGGATGTCAAAAAACTGCTCTTCCGAGAGATCTATCGCATTCATGGTCTACCTAAATCGATTGTCTTATATAGAGAAACACGCTTCCTTTAGTCATTTCGGTGTTGCTTGTGAAAGTTGGCCAATACCAAACTTGATTTCAGCAGTGCACATCATCCGTAGACTTATGGCCAAACTGAACTGTGTGTTGGGGGACCTTTCTAGGAGTCTATAGTTGATCAACATGTCAAGTCTTGGGATCTGAATTAGTTGTTCTCTGCGTCAGAACAAAATTCATCAATTGGGACCCTCTCTTTTTACCACTACAAATCATGAGAAGATTTTTTTTTTTTAATAAAAGAAAATTAAAATGCACTCTTTTCTTTTTTCATGTTGGGTTGGGTTTTACTAGCTAGTCAAGGTCTTTAACGAGTTTGAGGATTCTTCGACTTGTTTCCACCACAATAAATAAGGCTTTTGGTCACAACTTGTTGTGACTAAAAAAATAAAAATTGAAAAGTATTAGGTATAATAAAATGTTGCGTTCACGTCCGTCACTAAAATGTATTAGTCACTATATTCTGACTAAAAGTATTAATTAGAATGTAGAATTCAGATGTTCTCATTTTATTATTTTCATAATTTCGTGTTTTAATTTAAGCCCTGGCCAGATTTTGTTTTACTTATCTTCTTTTCTATCTGAAATTTAGAGTGCAAGCTTAGGAAGGGTGCTTCAGTAGGTGTCACCTTAATCAAAAGAGAAAACAAAAGAAAGAAAGAAAGTTAATCCGGCAGTAAACAACCATTAATTAAAGCATATTAAAAGGAAGTGAAGAAAAAAATAAAAACAACAAAGAGATTTTAAATTTTATGGACTTTCGTTAGAGTAGCGCATTAATTATGGCTCCTTTAATTAGTTCTAAGTTTTGGCTTAATTAAATAGTCAGCAAAACTGCACTTGTTTTCTGATAACAACGCAACCAGTCCATAACGTTAGATTCAGGTTTTGTATCAAAGCCATCCATTGGAATTAGGAGTGAGACTAATTAGAGAAAATTTTAGTCAGAAGAAATAGTTATACCTGTTGTGGAAATTTAGAAACACGAGTGTACGTTATCGTAACAAGTAATATAGTAATGAATATTACTAAGTATCGAATTATTTTAACCTTAACTTTATTTGAACAAATTGAAAGTTGAGAGATTCAAGAAAATATTTTAAAAAATGCACAAACTAAAATTAACAGAAAAATTAAAATAACACGAAACGCAATCAAGAGTGAAAATTTCCCCTTACAATCATCTTCAACACCACCACACCTGAAAATGAAAATTGAAACAAGACCGTTTATGTTAAGCAGATCAGTGGCTGAGTGATACATCACGATCATGACCAAGTCCAAACTGCATATTTTAATTTACCTTAAATAACAACTTATTCATAAACGCGAATGGAAGGAAAAAAGTTTGGATAGAAACTTTCTAAGTTCGAAAACTTAAAGAATATATTTTTTTAATAAATGATAGACATAAATCTCATACTACAACTAAATTAGGATATAGATGCGCATGGAAAAAGCCATTAAGCATAACAAGGCACGAGATGGTACTTACGGACACTTGAACATCAAATCATAGAATTAAAGATCAATGATCAACTCATGAAGGGTAAAAAGCGGACTATGCGCTTAATCAAGAACGGTGATCGCCTATAATGTAAATTTAATTAAGCATGAAAGGGAAGGAAATATTCAGAACTTAATGCCCAAATCACGATCGAAACATGAAAATAAGCCTTCATGCTCACCATCTATGATAGACAAGAGGACGATTCAGTTCTCTATTTCTGTTTTCTGGACCTTTTACTTTATTGTTCATGCAACGTCACAACTTGACCAATTAACCTCTCAACTGGTCCATCTATGCAAGCAACTCCAAATTCAGTCGTCGACCATAATACAAATTCACCGGAGATTTTACTTTAAACAACTATAAAGTAGACAATATTTTTTTGTTTTTGTTTTCGTTTTTTTTTTTTTTTTTGTTTGAATAAATAAAATCAAAGTCTCAACCCTTGAATATATAAAATCTCCGTTGACTGAGTCAAAGATCACCTTAAATGGTTCCCTTACCTTGCAAGTAAATAGTGTATAATTACCTTTATAGACCATTTTGTGCCCGTCATAGTTGGAGAGTTTCAATGGGCTTGTTCTGGTTACGAGGTTACTGTTCACTATCTGGGTTGAAACAACGGGTTCATGCCAGGGCCCTTCCTTTCTTTTTTTATTTATTACAATTATCATTAAAGCAAAAAAACTAAAACAAAAACAAAAACAAAGAAAAAGTTCTTTTATATATATATATATATACACACACACATATATCGATATACGAACCTTTGTCGTGAAAGAACTAAAATAAAAATTTCTTTTTGTCCTTACAGCTTTGACAATGGGTAGCGAAACGTCATTGACAGGAAAGAAAGCGTCCAAAGAGAGCAAATGATAATAATAATAATAATAATAAATTATAGCATGCATGGCTAATTAAGACCTTTCTCAAATTTTAAAAAAGATGAGGCAAACTTAGTGTTTCCTATGTCAGTATACACTTTTTTTTTTTAATCTCTCTTGTCTTCTTGATTCCAATATTTGCTTTTGACACAAAATTTGAATCTAATAGGTACTTATCTTGCTATAAAGAAGAGTATATCATACTGTTTAGGCTGAAAAAATGTGTGAATTATAAAAGGAGCAAGCAATGTAACGATCGATCTCTATCAAAACTTATCTAAAATCCAAAATCTTTCTTTTTTTTATTACTCTATTTATAATTTTCTTTCTTTCTTTTTACACTTTTTTTGGGACATCAAAAATTGTGTGTTGTATTGTCATCTCATAGACTAAATCATACCGGATTTCACTATAATGCATAGAGGTTAAATCGCCTCTACTTCACATTCAAATAATAATAATAATAATAAAAGACTAAACCATATAAATATGTAGTTATGGAAGAGATTATGGCATGACGCCACACATACGTCATTGACGAAGTTTTGGAACTAGTCCATTGTTTTCTATAAGCGAAAATATTATAAGAAGAAGAGAGAAAACAAAATAGACTTAAAAACTATAACTCAAACAAAATTAAAAAAGACAAATAGAAACAAATAGAAACGACAAATCTCAATTAGAACTAGTCAATTTGTGATTAGTTGCCAGTTTTAACATAAATCAATTGCTTAATTAATAAATTAAAAAATATATGCAACAAAAGCTCAATTGGAAGCTGATACATCTATAAATACAACTCCATGTATAATTTTTAGTGCACAAGCATGAGATATATAGCTCTTGGGAGCAAAATGAAGTCATTATTAGAAGTTTTATGGTTATTTTGTATCATTATCCTTGTTCTACTCCCGAATCCAGTGCTTGGTGATCGCTTTAATTAGCCGCTATGTATCAACCTAGCTAGCAACTTTACTATTTGTACCTAGATGAATATATAAGATTACATTTTTAAGCATCGAAAAGGTATTTTAGTTATAATATTAATTTGAGTGTTTTCTTTTTTGTTCCTGTAATATCATCAAGGACAAATTTCTCTTTTAGTCTTTGAACTATTAAGTTTATGAAACTTCGGTCCATATTCTTTTTCATACCTTGAATGTCTCTAAACTATAAAAGTAGTATTAGAATAATCATGTTTGTAATTTTTTAATGGAATCCATTTGTAATTTGATCAAAAAATGATGTTAACTAACATGTTCCATCAAAAAATTAACAGAAAAGACTATTATAATAATGTTTTTAATAGTTTAGAATCATTCAAGTTACGGGAAAAAAAAAAACCAGAACAAAGACTAAAGTTGTACAAACTTAAAATTTTATGAACCAACTTAGCAATTTACGCTATCATTAATTATAACAATTTTGACATGTACGATAAAGATAGTATTATTCATAAAAGAAAATAAAGAAAATTAGTGTCATTCATAAATACAATTTCTCAATGCCATATGGAAAATTAACCCTTTATATAATTAATTTGGCCCATTACTTCATAATCTTAATATATAGAAATAAGAATCGTAAGTTAAATATTTATACGCTACCTATAGGATCTGTATTAAACCATCGCATTTATTTCCGAAGCTGTTAGCATTGTATGTTTTTAATTGTAACGTGACTTTAACTAATTTTTTTTATGTTTAGAAATATACGCTATTGATAGAAATACGTTACCATAAAAAAGCTCAGAATAGTAAATTTAACTCTTGTTTATAACTTTTTTCAGGAGGCTGCTTCCAAGAGGTCGAGGAAATGATTTAAGGTACTCACAACCTTCGCCCACTAGAGGTCGTGAAGGTCATCCTTAAGGGTCAAAATTCTACAATCAATCAATTCCAAGATATCATAAAGATCAAATGTTATCATCACGAAGTCTCTTGTACAACTGCCAATTCTGGAATTAATTACTCTAGTTCAACCTATTGAAAAAAAAAAAAAAATCCATCATTTTTAGATAAAATCGCGTTTATTTTTTCAGGAATAAATTTAGATAATTTATATGATAGGACCTTTTATTCTATCATCTAGGTAAGAATTGTTGTTTTAGTTGTTTAATTTTTTACATCTTGATCTATGATTCTGGACTTTTTTTTGTCACCCATTGTAAAATTTTGACACGGACATTCATAGATAAGACCATTGAAATATTAATCCGACAAATGAAAATGGCAATTCCGACGTCCTTCCATAGAAGCTCCCATATAACACAAAGTTTTTTAGTTTTTCATTTCTCTTCACTATTTTATCAATATATGCTCGATCGATAGTGTTCTAGTCAAGGTCATGAAAAATAAAATATAAACTGACTATAAAAATCCCGTTTTTCAAAAAAAAAGATCCAAGAGTTAACAAAACTTTAAAAATCTATAACTAAATGTACAAATCTCAGTTTTAGGTGATCCACATATCAAAACAAAGCATAAGACCATTGTTTTCATATAATAATTAAATGACCTTCAACTTTCAATGCAAGTTTTGACCTTCAAATTGTTATTTTTAGCTTTCTTTTTTTTTTGACGAGATTATTTTTAGCTTTCACCATCACGACTAGGTCCAAAACTGCATATTTTAAGGTTAAATAACAACTTATTCGTAAACGCTTTTAGGTTAAATAACAACTTATTCGCAAACGCAAATAGAAAGAAAAAATTTTGGATATAAACTCTCAAATTCGAAACTTTTGAATATGTTTTAAATAAATGAGAGACATATACCCATATTGTAAATAAAAAATGTAAAACAACATCCAATCCGCACTTGTTATGTTAGTTAATTACTAAGGGAAAATACTAAAAACCCATGTGTTTAGCCTAAATATGTATATCTACATACATGTGTATGTGTGTGTGTGTGTGTGTGTGTAGATCTTTGTATCTATGTGTGTTGTTTGTAGTTTCAAATTACACCCTTAAAGCCGGTAATAATGTAAACCAAAGCAGTACTTATTTCTTAATCTCTACGGCAAATTAAAGTCACTAAGTTCATTCATACCCGCCGCCGATGCCGATGCCGATGCCGATTCGACCCGTAACTGTTGGATTGAAGAATAGAACAAGGACTAGAATGCAACATAACCATAAAACAAATCCTGACAACTTCGCCTCGATCCCAAGCTTGTTGTCTGATCAACTTATGTACTACGAACGAGTTATGAGCTGTATACTTGTATTTATACCTGATTGAAGACCAATAATTTAACTTAAAGGAAAATGTCAAAATATATTACTTATTCCATTTCAACCAAGAAGAAAATACAAGTCAATTATATCTGTGTATGTGTGTGTTGTTTGTAGTTTCTAACACCCCTAAACCCGGTCATTATCCAAACCAAAGCGGTTTTTATTTCTTAATCTTTGAAAAATTCAAGTCACTAAGTTCGTACATACCCGCCGCCGCCGCCATCACCGCCAGCATAACCTGCCACCGGTGGATTGAAGAGACGGACAAGGACTAGGATGGAACAAAACCACAAAAAATTCCTGCCGACTTCATCTCAAACCCGAGCTTGTTGTCTCAACTTACGTACTACGTCCGAGTTATGGGTTTTATATTGGAATTTATACATGATTAAAGGCCAATAAATTAAATTTAAAGGAAACTGTCAATATGAGTTCTCAAATGTCAACCAAAATGAAAATACAGGTCAATATAAAACCCAAAAAATTGAAAGGAAAAAAAAAAAAAAAAGAAATTTCAGTTTGTTGTAGAAGTCTTTTGATTGACTAGGTGAAAGTCCAGGTCAATAGTGTATATGGTTGGGTTCTTAGGTTTTTAATCTTTAATTTTAAAATTTTAGCTCTTTAATTTGATTCAATAATAGGATATATAAGACGGAACAAGCCAACAAGCATCACAAGGCACTGGATGGTACTTGTGGATCTATATTAGCATCAAAATCACATGATTAAAGATAATGATCAACTGGTGAGAGGCAAAAGACGGTCTGCTCAATAAAGCAATAATGGTTTTGTAATGACCCGACTTACATGACTGTTACTAAAGTAGTGCTTGCAGATAAAGTAAAGTTAATGGACCATAAAACGGAAGGAAATATTTAGGACTTGATGGCCAAATCACAATGCAAAAATATGAAACAAGCCTTCATCCAAATTATGAATAAATAGGAAATTAAACCCCATATATACACAAGTGATTTACTGTTCTTTTCCTCACTTTTCTCTTCATTTTCTGCATTTCCATATTCCTTTTTTCTTTTTCCATTTCTTGTTATTATCAATACTCCGTTGTAATACTTTCACATCAAGTATAGTCAAATCTCCTGATGCATCACAAAGGAGCTAGTTCTCTCATCAACAATCAAATATCTATAAAAATATTGTGTTTTTGTCTCTATTTATGTTTTCTGCACTTTTACTGTATTGTTCATGCAACGGATCAACTTGATCAATTGACCTCACAGTTGGTCAATCTCTCCAAGCGCCTCTAAAGTCATCAATCAGAAAGCAAATTGGTCGAAGATTTTACCCTCTATAATTATAAAGTAGACAATTTTTTTAATATTTAACTCCACTATAAATTACAGAGTTCGAATCTCCCATCCCATGTTAAAAAAAAAAAAAAAAAAAAAAAAAAGCCCTTTGATACAATTAAAATATAATAGTTTCTTATCTTATTACTAGTTGAAATAGCGTGCCTAGCACATGGGAATCGTAGACATATTAAAATTTTCAATTACATAATATTTTTTGACACAGGTATGTTAGGCTATCACAGAAAAAAAAAAAAAAAAGTAAATACATATTTAAAAATATATTTTTATATAGACAAATTTGATTAAGAAAATAAGTCTATCAAAAAAAAAAAGATTAAAAAGTTGAAGGGAAAAAAAATAAAAAGAATAGAAGAAAGTAACAAATCAATAAAAAGTTAAAAAAAAAAAAAAAAAAAAAAAAGAAAGAAAGAAAGACATCATCATAAAAAGATAAAATAACTTAATCAAAGTTTTGAATAGTATTTTTAGGATACTTCACTCTTTTAATATAGTTATAGATTAAGAAAAAATAAAAATACTATATTGTTTAGGAACAAAGTGTTAAAAGGAGCTAGTAATGTAACGATCTCGAGCAAAGTATAACTGAAATACGAAATCTTTCTTTTTTATTACTCTAATTATTTTCTTTCGTTCTTTCACCCTTTTTTTTTTTTTTTTTTTTTTTGGGACAACAAAATTTGTGTTGTATTGTCATCTCGAAAACTAAACCATATAAATATAGTTAGAGCAGGCATTATGGCATGAAGCCACACGTCGTGGACCAAGACTTGGAACTAGTCAATTGTTTTTCTGCAAACGATTAAATTATTAAAAGTACAAAGAAAACAAAATAGACTTTATTACAAAAAAATAAAAATAAAAATAAAAACAAATAGAAACAACAAAAGCTCAATTGGAACTAGTCAACTTGGGTCTAGTCATCAATTTGAAAGTTGCCAACAAATAAATAATAAACAAACAAATCAAAATCAATTACTCAATTAATCAATTGAAAAATATGTGAACAAA
>JAFMPE010163374.1:0-29667 GCA_024759925.1 Ficus religiosa
AAACATCAAACGAACCCTTAATTTCGACCCATTCATCAAATGCATGATAGGAGTTTGGTGATCACCTGTGGACAATATTAGACTCTGACCCTTCCAAGAAGCAGACGAGCACGAGAGAAAACCCTTAAATTCAGTAATATTTCACCACTTTTTGTGGAGCAAATAATTCATCACACATTAAAAAGTGAATAAATTAATGTTATTGATTAAAATCTAATCTACTATTTATATCACACGAGACTTGATAATAAAAAAATCTCAATAATTCAGATCTCCACAAGATAATTTTAATATTTTATAACCAGAGAGTCGTGGATGAAAATTTAAGAAATCTTCACTCGCAATTAATTTTTCATCACATTTTGGCAACAGAAAGACAAGGAAAATGACAGCTCAGTACTTTCCTTCTTTTATTTTAGATTTTTTTTTTTCTTATAGTTTTCTCTTTCAATTTTCCCACTTCACCTTCACCTAAGCTTCTTCTCTTCTCTCCCCATTTTTGTTTCGTTGCGACACTTCTCTGTCTCTCTGTCTCTGTCTCTGTCCCTCTCTCTCTTCATTCCAATCTCCATTTATATCTCTAATCTCATCTCGCTCTCTCACATGCTCATCAGACACACTTCTAGAGAGAGAAAGAGAGCCTAGGAGAGGGAAGAGCGATGCTTTCTTCTCAGTTCCATAGCTTTCAGTTTCCGCCATTGATTCTCTCTCCAACACGAGCTCGTCGTCTCAACAAACTCTCTTCCAGGAACAGAGAACACAGGTTTTTCTTACTTCTTTTTCGTTCCTTTTTTTTTCTTTTCTTTTTTTCCTTTTCTTTCTTCGTCTCCAATTCTTTCATGCGTAATGGATAATCATGCCGATTTTTTTTTTTCCCAATTTTTTTAGTTTATTTTTGTATTGCATTGTTCCGTATCTGATGCGCTTCAAAGTTTTAAGCTTGATCTTTTGATCCAACCATGTTCGTCTTCTTGATCTTTTGTGTTTTTCCGAAATTTGATGTGAACTATGGTTTTTAGCTTGATAATTTGATGACGCGCTCTTTTCGGTGGTGTTACGTTATGATTTTCAAAATTGTGTAAAAAATTATGTTACATATTATTGAGTGGAATTTTATTTTTATTTCTGAAAAAAAGATGCAAAATTTAGTTATACTAACAGTTGAAGAATCAAAATTGGCGCTCTTATACGAAATTGAATAGGAAGTTTGGAGTTCTTGGGGGGAGAGAGAGCGGTTTGACTTTGGGGTGAGGAATTTGACATGGATTAAGCACGATCGTTATGGATAAGACGCCCGAATTCTATACTAACGAGAGCAATAGCATGAAATAAAGGCGGGCAAGAACATACAGGATTTATAGTGGTTCACCGTCGATCAGAGAGCTATGTCCGGCCAAAAGATTGCGAGGGAATCACACAAAGAATAGGTTGAGCTGTTTAGAATTTTGTTGTAGAAGTTTGCTAGAGGAATGGTTCTGGTTGTTCCGAGGGAAGTGATTTCTTGTTTTGACGTTGCTTACTTGGATGAGAAGGAAAGTTAAGGTGGTTAAGGGCAAGGGGAATCCCGAGATTGGGGTCTTTTTGGAAGTTAATATGCTGGCCGGCGTTTCACCCTTTCTTTATAACTTCATTTTATGGATTTCTCTGTTTTAAGAGTAGGGATTAAATCACCGTAGCATTAAGTTAGCCTCAAGAGTCAATAGTATTCTTTACAATCGCGGATTAATCAATAAACAATATGAAAGTATGTAAGAAGTATGCTGACATATAAATATCATGTTTTTGTGTCATATTTGAAGTTTTGTCAAATGCGCTTCCCAATGCCTTTTTTTTTTCCTTCCTTTGAATGTTGGAAGAAACATCAGAGCTGATTTACCAAGACTTATTCTATTCTAATTTGAGGTGCATTTATCCTGAATTCTACCTTGTAGTGTTGATTTTTGACATGATACTTTTCAGGGACTCCGCCCCAAGCCCATGTCAGTGGATTGCATGTTCAAATTTTCAAGTGCGGTATTTCGTAATACAAAACACAGGTAGTTTATCATCTCTTTACATCATTATGCATAGATATCCAATTGTCGTGAATAGCTTCTCACAAAGAAGCCAACCACCAGTCCTATGAAATTCAGCTACTTCATGGATCTAGTAGCTTACCTCATTGCTAAGCAGCTGTATGTTGTTTCAAAGAGGCCTGTTATGCTTAATACTTAGAAAAAGTTAAGCTGCTTTACATGGTTTCAGAGAGACCTATTTAGTTACCACTTGACATTATGCACTTTTACAACATGTTTTCTGCTTTCGATGTAGAAGTAGCATCAGTTATCACTCATCTTAGTTTGATTTATTTTTTATTATCTTCGAAGTATTCAATTTGTTCGATATTTGTGATGTAAAAGTTCCATAGTTTTGGCTCTTGGGATTCAATGATAAACCGAAAGTTTCATTGATGGTTTTTCTTTTCTTGTTTGCTTTTAGTTAATTGTTGTCTGATGGAGTATGATTAATGACTCATATTAGATATTCCTTTTTGTTTTTTCTAAATGTAAGTTTTTACTTGTGCTATAATAATCTCTTTTCAGGAAAACGGAAAGCCAGTACTCAACATACATGGAGCAGATTGAATTCCACTATGTACATAAATGTTGCAGATGATTCGGCTGCCAAAATTTCTAAGGTGGACGAGAATAGTTGTTCTAAGATGGGAATCAGTGTAAGAATCTGGAACTTCAAGAAAAGAGATCAGCTTCTAAGTACTTATTTTAGCTCTGTATTAAGCATCCATGTAAAAGAATATTTGTTATGGGAATGTCTTTTTGTTGCTTTTCTGTATTTCTTAAAACTGCTAAGACTAGTATGCAGGACGTTGTTCTTGTTTCCCTTGAATTAGGAGATAAAACTGCACCTTTTAGATGTTCATATGTACTAGTTGAATAATGAATTTTCAGTGTTCTGGATTTTCTTATTGCCCTGTAGTCAAAAGTTGCATCCACAGCCGAAAAAATTATTATATTCCCTAGTTCTTATATTTAAAGGAGCCTGAGGTGTTAAACCCTGAGGTGTTAAACATGTGCTTTCTATGCTATGCTGCTGATAGCAATTGTTTTAATGCAATCTGTTGATGCAATTGCGCTATGTGCAGTATCACAAAGAAAAATGGGGGTTGGGCTTGGTGTCCTCATGTTTCCTTCTCGGAATGATGAAGACAAATTTTTTCATCACTTTGCTAAGGGTGGTCCGTGAGAAACTTCCTTATGTGGTTCAAAATTTTGGGACCGCAAGCTCACCTTTTGCTTGTGTTTCAAATTCCTTGAACAAACCTATGCCGCTTAAATTGGATGTATCTTGGCCTTCATTTCAAGATATTAGATGGAGCTTTGCACGATTGCTGTATCTATTTAATGTGCAACTTGAGAGAAATATTGCGACGTAAGTGCAATTTATGACTTACATCTTTTTGTAATCATCCCGCATCTTCTATTGACTGGTTATAGATTTTGGGCCCAAGTCGTTTGGCTGGTTTGACCTGTCCTGATACCATGTTAGTTTACCAATCCATCCCAAAAGCTTAAGCTATTAGGAAGTGGGCCAACAATAGTCTTATATTTTACCAATAGCAAAGATTGGAAGAGTTTTATCGAGCATAATTCATAAACATAGTACCATTATTGTGTAATTAGAATGCTTTTAGTTCATGTATCATCTTCTTGTCAGAAGTGAGCATTTAGTAGCGTGATTTCAATTGCACATTGGATTGAGGCATACTTGGCAGCTTCTGAAAATGTGGAAATGATGAAGATTGTGGTCTCATATATGATCAAATGGTCAATCTGTGTTCATAATGGTGGTGAAAAACTCTATTCATCGAATGATAAGACAATACACCAATTTGGTAGTTATTTTGTGCATAATGAAGCATGCATGAAAATGATGTCTGGTATTTATGTCTGCAGCTGACTGAATTATTATGTGGGATTTTTGTAGGTTCTTTATCGTGCTCCTTGTAGCGTGCTTCTCATTTGTTATGATCGGTGGCTTTCTGTTTTTCAAGTTTAGGTAACTTTTGTTTACTTCTAGAAACTCGTATGTCGGCAAGGATTGATGTCATTTGTTTGAAGTTCTCCATCTCTACGTTGTTTGGGCTTCTTAATTTTTATTATGTTGATTCTTAAATGAATTTTTTGGTTGGAATTTTCTATTTTCATTAGGATAGTTGTCCTGTTAGTGAACAAGGTAGACATAATTGTTTCTTTCGTAACTTGACGTGCAATGCTCCTGACTCCACCTCAAGGTGTAGAGTTCAAATCTCCATAGTTAAAATCAAAAACCGGACATGGAATAACTTTTCGCTCTAAGGGAAAACAATGCTATGATGCCCCTATTATTTGTTTTGTACGTTTTCTCTTGTAGTTAGAATAAGATTAGTAGACGCTCTTTTCCTCTGGAACTTCATTCTTTTGAGCTGCTTGTAATTGGTTATCTGGTTTTAAGTCTTTTAAGCATTGTTTGCCTGCAATAATAGTTGTGCCTTTGCTTATGGAAAATGTGTTTCTAGAGAAAACAAGGGCAGTACACAAACTTTAGAGGACTGCTTTTGGGAGGCTTGGGCATGTCTGTGTTCATCTTCTACTCATTTGAAAGTAAGATTCCATCTTATATGGTAGTGTGATGCATTTAATAATTTCTCTATGTGGATATATGAATTTATGTTATATGCGCTGGTTTTAAAGAACATTTCTTTGTTGTAATTGACAGCAAAAAACACGTATTGAACGCGTTATTGGCTTTATTCTTGCCATATGGGGCATATTGTTTTACTCTCGTCTATTGAGCACAATGACTGAAGAGTTCAGAGTAAGGCATTTAAAGAAGAAATATTGGCATTAATGATTTACACGCAAGGCATCCTAATGACTGTCATTTGGACAGAACAATATGCAAAAGCTGAGAGAAGGGGCACAAATGCAAGTTATGGAGTCTGATCATATCATTGTTTGCGGAGTTAACAGTCACCTAACTTTCATACTGAAACAACTGAACAAGTATCATGAATTTGCTGTCCGCTTAGGTACTGCTACAGCTAGGTAATCTTTTCTTGTACAGGATTTTCTATGCAAGTATTTTTTTAGTTGAACTTGCTGCCTTTTTTGATTCCTTTTGTTCGTGTATTCATAGGAAGCAGAGGATTCTTCTTATGTCAGATCTTCCCAGGAAGCAGATAGACAAAATAGCCGACAGTATTGCGAAAGATCTTAACCATATTGATGTCCTTACAAAGAGGTATGACTATTAGGTAATTTCCTTTCTGCTTATATACCTACTTCCGTCTACTTTTGCCAAAATCTTCTTTGTAAGTTTACTTCTTTTTGTTGGAGTTGTCCCCCGACTTTGGTCAGGATCCTGACGGGATTTCACCGTTTGCGGATAGGGCAGCATGAGTTACGGTTGTAAATTATGCTTTTGTGATCTGTGAACTATTAACTTTTCATATGATTGAAAGAGCACAGCACTTTCTATAATTTGGGAAGTTTTGTCATCCATGGATTTAATTATTTCTCTAGAATAAGTTTCCAACATTTGATTAGTTGTAATTGAATTTAAAATAATTGAGTTACTTCTGGTCTCATATAATTGAAGTTATTTTTGTTACAGTTGCAGTCTGAGCTTGACAAAATCGTTTGAAAGAGCTGCAGCCAATAAAGCACGTGCTGTGATTATATTGCCAACGAAGGGAGATCGGTGAGAACTTGATCAAATAACAGCTAATGTTTTAAACTCTTCATTTTTAGCATCTCATTTCATATTTGTTAAAACATGCTTTTATCGGAGTTATTATTTTAAAACAACTTGATTAAGTTGCTCCGTGGATCATAATGTTATGCATTATAGCTAATAGATTTATTAAAAAGACTTTTTTTTTTTTTTTTTGGGTGTTACCATGAATTTTAAAGTAGCAGGAATTTATATTTCCAGGAATAATGCTGTTCTGAACTGCTTCTTGCTGGACGTGCTAGATTTCAATCGTGCCTCTTTTTTTTTGCCATTTAAGACATTCCAACATATTTCTATAAATCTTTTTCATCTTTCAATTGTGAGAACTTGAAATGAATGAACCAGGAACCTAATGAAATTGAATATATATTATTTCCAAGTTTTGCTTGCTTTTTGTATGTGTTGTCTGTCAATTGACAGCCCATGCTCTTGTTAGTCCTCCTTGATTTTTGTAAAAATCGCTACGCAAAACAGTTATCCATCTCACGTCAAAAGAGAATTTCCATATAGAATATGGTTTAGATGGGAAGTGAATGATACAATTGTATATGTGTGTGGGTGTGGCTCTTTCATCATGTATGATAATGATAATAATCAAATTTTTTTATTTCACTCCGTCAAAGTATGATTTGAGATCCTTAATTGATTAGGTATGAAGTTGATACCGATGCATTTTTGTCTGTGCTAGCTCTTCAACCTATTCCAAAGATGGAATCTGTCCCCACTATTGTTGAGGTATGCCACTTTAAGTAGTTCTTTATGAAACTGTGCACCAAATATTGCTTTCTGAAAGGAATAATTTAGACTATCCTCTTAAAATGCAGGTTTCAAGCCCGAGTACATGTGACCTCTTAAAGTCAATCTCTGGGTTAAAAGTTGAACCAGTAGAAAATGTTGCATCAAAACTGTTTGTTCAATGCTCTCGTCAAAAGGGTCTCATAAAGATCTACAGACACTTACTTAACTATCGAAGTATTGCACCGATCTCACTTGGAAAGAAAATTTTATTTGAAATAGTGTTACTGGCCTAATTGACTGCAGCCTATCATCGACTCTGACCATTATTTTCATGCTGTAGATTCTTCCGAAACATTTTATACTGATTAATGAAGTCTCTATTCATTGCAGAAAATGTCTTTAATCTTTGTAACTTTCCTAAGCTCACGGGGATGAGATATGGAAAACTACGACGCAGTTTCCAAGAGGTGAGACCACCTGCAAAGTGAAATTTTGCTATTCAAGTGGTTTGATGCAGTTCTGATTTGGTTAACATCTGATTGCATGCCCTTCCAGGCAGTTGTTTGTGGGCTTCACCGAGATGGGAAAATATATTTCCACCCAAATGATAATGAAATCTTGCAGCCAACTGACAAAGTAGGTTGATTACTTGGCATAGCTCAACATTTCTTCTTTTTTAAAAAGCAACTTTGATTTTGAGACGTACCCTCTCGTTCTCTCTTAAAGTAAAATGCTTATTTGTTTCAGAATCTGATATCAGACTGGTTTTTTTTTAGTCATAGTATGCTTCACAGCGTTTGCTTTGCTTATGCAGGTATTATTCATTGCACCTTTTTACCGAAGTAGGAAGCCACAGGTTGCTGATGCAAATTTTGTTGAATCTAGTAGTTCTACCCAGAAGCTGGAAGTTACAGAAAGAAATGGTGAAAATCGAGATAGAACTTTGGAACTAAGGAAAGCACGACTTGACAATATAGTAAAACGTCCTACCAGATCGGGTTCCAAGGTACAAGTTTCTCAAGCTGTGCCTTCCTAAATCACAGTATGACTTGCAAGATTTGGCTGATAATTTTTTCTCCATTTTTTATGTTACTGTAGGCTTCGGATTCGACTTTAGGACCAAAAGAATTTATACTTTTGCTTGGTTGGCGCCCGGATGTTGTTCAAATGATTGAAGAATACGATAATTATCTTGGACCTGGCAGTGTAGTGGTACAAATTTCTGAACTTATGTTCTTACAAGAGTCCTCATGCAGTCTCTTCTCTATGGTTTTAGACAACTGCTAAGTATATGATATTTAAAACAAAGAAAGCATTCCCGATAACTCTCACAAGACTATGGTTGCTGTGCTATGTCGTACTATACTGTATTTTTTGACTGTTGGCTTGTATTAGTTTGACTTGGATTCTGCTGCTGGTGGGACATGGTCCTCATTTAGCGCATTTGTGTACCATAAAATATGCAGGAAATATTATCAGATGCACCTTTAGATGACAGGAATAGAGCTAGCAAAGTTGCCAGGCAAGGGAAACTCAAAAATGTTCGAGTTTCTCATAGGGTAACGTCAATCAACCGACAAATACTCTTTAATTTTAGTTTTTCATTGTTGTATATTGTCAGGATTCATCTTTGCTCTCCTACTCCCCATTTTTTTTCTTAATGGTGTGTGCGCATGCTCTCTGCAGATCGGAAATCCCATGAACTACGACACTCTTCAAGATACGATAATGCATATTCAAAATTCTTTGAAGAACGACGAAAATATTCCCCTGTCCATTGTTGTAATATCCGATAGAGAATGGCTTCTTGGAGGTGACAATACATGATTTTGTCCCTTTCTAACTTCGTTTTATGATGTTTCGTTTTGCGTGACGTAGCCTTGTATTAACTAGCTTGTCTTCAGATCCTTCGAGGGCGGACAAGCATGCTGCATATTCTCTTCTTCTTGCTGAAAGTATATGCAACAAACTTGGAGTGAAGGCAAGTATCCTTCAATACATAAAAGAAATTCGACATTGAGCTTTGTTTTTTGCATTAATGTTTCTATTGATCAATTAAACTTGGAGTTTAACTTTTGTTTCTATTTTTCAGGTGCAAAATCTAGTTGCAGAGATTGTCAACTCGAAACTGGGAAAACAAGTACTACTTCCTTTTGCACAGCAATATTATTTTCCATAGGAAAACATTTGAGATTTAATGTGGGTACTTTTCTATATTAGTAAACTAATCAGTCACAAATAATGGCTACAGATTACAAGAATTAAGCCGTCCCTGACTTACATCGCAGCTGAAGAAGTAATGAGCCTTGTAACAGCTCAAGGTCCTGATTGAGTACACATTTACCGTTGGTTGACAATTTAAATAGCTTCCTTTTTTTTTTTTTCCTCTTTTGAGTATGTGTAATGAATAGTTTTGTGTTTGTGCTTACAGTTGCCGAGAACAGTGAACTGAATGAAGTGTGGAAAGACATTCTGGATGCGGACGGTGATGAAATATATATGAAGGTAATAACAACCTGTTCTCCAGTTTTCATACTTTCTTTCATACGTGGCATTTGGAAAACAAGGTTAATGAGTGTAATCCCGAGCAGTATCATTCGATGTGACGAATATATAACATCTCCATTTAAGTCGACCAACCACAATTTTTGCCTTTTTTTTACTTCCTGACAGGATATTGGCCTATACATGAAAGAAGGTGAGAATCCATCATTCTCTGAGGTTGCAGAAAGAGCGTATCTACGACGAGAAGTTGCCATAGGCTACGTGAAAAACAACAAGAAGGTAGTGAACATTTTGGATTTGAATTCCGAGTCCATAATTGTCTTGACGTGTATTTGCTTAAGACGTTTTGTTGCATTGCTTGCAGGTTATTAATCCAGTTCCCAAGTCAGAACCCCTCTTCCTCGAAATGACGGATTCATTAATCGTGATATCTGAGCTCGAAGGAGAACAACCAATCGTTCTGTCAAGTTCACACACCTAACCTCACTTCGTTCCTAGTTTCTTTTACCACTGCTGCTAAAAGCGCATCATTATTGCTGTCTAGATAAATTTAATGCTGATACTGTCTTGTGTCTGAGACCGCCATTTGAAGGAAAGGCCAGAAGTTTTGAACATGATGAAGAGTTCTAATACACTTGCAGGAGAAGGTAATTATCCGAGTTTAGAATTCTCTTAGGAAACTTTTGGCATCCATATTAGTGTAAGATTACTTTAAGCACCAGCCTCTTTTTGTTTTTAATTATTTATTATTGTTGATGTCTAGAGACACTCTCCAAGAAAGCTTTTGAATTAGATTGGTTTGATGAATAAGGCCTTGGTTTAGTTTAAAAGCTTTTGAATTAGTTGTCTTTGATGAACATTGATCTTGTATTTCGAGTTTCTCACTCCTTGTAAAAAATTAATGAACAAATTTGCATGTCCTCAATTGTAAATTTGTCATTAATTTGTTTGTTCTTGACTGCATTTATTTTCTTGCCAGCATTTTCTGTTCAAACAAATATATTGTTTTCATGTGTAGAATATCCAATTGACTTTTGACACAATCACTCCAATTTCAACCGATGGCTTGTATTAAGGTTATTTTTGTAATAATAAAGATTTTAGTTAGTAACAAAGATTTGAAAAATGTCAGAAACACTAACTCTAATATCAACTTTTAATATGGTAAGTGAGTTGCTATTTTTTTTATTGATAAGAGTATAAAGTATTATTATATCAATTATTTGTATTTACCAATGTTAAAAAGTTGGGATTAGAGTTAGTGTCTTTAATATTATTCTAAAGATTTTAGTTCAAATTAACCTTTTATTATTTAAACTACTGAAAGATGAGTGCTTTTGTTCTAAGTTTAAAGTTTGGGTGGTGTAAGTATTAGTTTTTAAAGCTTTTATTCAAGTCTTTAGTGGCTAAAATGTGACAGAAGGATGTTTTAGCCAATGATTTAAAGTTGTAGGAACAGATTTTGCTAATGGTTAAAAATTTAAGGAATAAATTATTCTCTTTTGTTTTGTTTCTCCCCGAAAATAAATCAAATAGAAAACCATTTTGGATAAATTTCATTTTTGCCTCTTAAAAAGTTCCTTAAATTTTGGTGCTTTTGTAACTTTGCCCCTGAATTCTGAAAATCGATAGAATCACTCCCTGAACTATGATGTATTCTATCCCTGAACTATGATGTCTTATCTTGTTTGCCCATTTTGTCATTTATAATTGATGGAATTATTGATATGGCAACAATTAAAGTGTATTTTAGAAAGAAAAAAAATTTATTTTAATCTCTTAACTTTAATACTCTTGTAATTTTGTCCCTTGATTTTAAAAGTTGGTGTTTATACCCCTCAAACTTTAAACTGTTAGTAAGAATGTCCTTCAAACTTTAAGCCGTTAGTAAAAATACCTTATGTTTCATATTTTGGTAGTGTAAGACTTTAAAAAACTTTATTTTTGCCCTCCTAAACTTTATTACATTTGTAACTTTACCTGGACTTGAATATTTAAATCGATGTTAATACCTCTTGATCTTTAAATTGTTAGGCAAAACGCTCATATTTCTATTCCGTTTGGTGATTCAATTCAAATTTAAATTTTTCATCTCAGTTTTGTCTTTTTTTTGAATAGTCAACAAAAATTATAACTAGTTTTTAAAGAGTCAACTAACTTCAACTTAAAAATTTTAACTCCAACCGTAATACCAAACGGAGATTTCGTTCACTTAAAACTAATGTGATACTAATTTAAATAAAATAATTAATTTAAACTAAGATTTTTATAATTATAAAAATAACCTTAAAAATCTATCAAGTTTTTTTGAAAATAAAAAATCTTTCAGAATTAAAGAGATTTAGCTTACATTTTGTTCCCCAATTAGAGATGAAAATTTTAAATTGGAATTGATTGACTTTTTAAAAACTAGTTATAAATTTTGTTTATTTTTTTTAGAAAAAGATAAAAACTGAGATAAAAAAGTACAATTTAATTAGAGTTAAGTTTAAACGGCAGATAAAGCCTTAAGTTATAAAAAAATCGCTAGCGTTTGGTTCGTCAGTCGGAGATGAAAATTTTAAATTAGAGTTAGTTCACTTTTCAAAAACTATTTATAAATTTTATTAACTTCTCATAAAAAGATAAAAACTGAGATGAAAAAATATAGTTTGATTGCAGCTAAACTCAAACGCCAAATGAGACAAACCAGGAGCTAAAAAAAATAAAAAGAGGAAGGGGGTCCCATTTAAGAGTATCCGATCTGGCATCTATCCAAGATGACGTGGCAAACGTTAGGGTCTGGAAAGGGGAACAAGAAGAACGCACAGAAGAGAAGAGAAAGACAAAAAGGCACACCGTCACTGTCGTTCGGAACCATCCTTCTGGTTCTGCTTTTTCCCTTTTTCTAGGGCAAACCAAGACAGAGGAGAAGAAGAAGAAGAAGAAGAAGAAGACGCAATAGCCATTCTCTCGCAGGAATCTCTCTGTGATTTCTCGCCGCAGCCAAAAAATCCATGGCCCACGGTGGCTACGGCAAGCGCAGGGTCAAGCCCGCCGGCCGCCGATCCAAGTCCTTGGCCGCCGACAAGAAGCCCAAGGCCGTCTCTCTCAAGAACCAGATTCGCTCCGTCGAGCGCATGCTTCGCAAGGTATTCCACTAATTTCTCACTCCCGTTGTTTTTGTCTTTTCAGCTCTCCTCTTTCGTGAATGTCGGTCTTTGCTTTCGCTTCAATGTTTTTTGAATTAGGGTTTTTGGACCCGATTTATTTGCTGCATTTCGTGGTTTATGTTCAATTTTAGCTGGAAATTTGATATGAGGTTTTGTGTTGATGGTTTCTGTGAAGCTTTTTAGCCATTTTTTCAGATATGTGGTCAAGGTTGAAACTTGAAACTTTCCGGTACTTAATATGCAAGAAAAATAACGGAAAAGAGTGCAGAAGAGTTCAAAATGCAATGGCTTCTTGATGAAAATCAGAACTTGAATTTTTTTTGTTTTTTTTCCATTAAGAAACTTTAGTTGGGAACTTGGGATGTTTTGTATTTGACAAACCATGTTCCTAGTGCAATTCATTTGGTTCATGTCTTAGTTGATTTGTTATAGTAATTGGAAAGTTGAACTCTTAACTTGAGGGTTTTTTTTTTTTTTCCCTCTTTCTCTCTGTCTCCCTCTTTCTGGTTGAGTTTAGGTGGGATATTTGTAGTAGATCAACCATGTTATTATAATTCATTTGGTTAATTTCTTAATGAATAGAACGTTTTTTTCCCGTCGTTGTAATGATTTTGAAGTGCTAAATAGAGAGGGTTTTGGGTCGTGGAAGAATTCCTTACTAAATTCTCCTTTTTCTTTGCTTTTCTTTTTATTCTTAGAATCTTCCAGCTGAAGTTAGGGAAGCCCAGGAACAGAAGTTGGAAGGGCTCAGAAAACAGCAGGAGATTCATTCCCGTCTTGCTGTGGAACGTAAAATATTCTTGCGAGACAGGAAAATAAAGTTTTTTGGTAATACCATAGAGCTTTGTTTTTTTTTTTTGTTTTTTGTTTTTTTTCTCTTTTTTTTTAATTGTCATTGTAATTTTGTTTAGGCGCCTATTTTTTTTGTGAATTAGATATCTGGGATGGTATTTTGCGCTTGGTTGAAACTGACATTTTTGTTGTTTAGAGAGAAGAAAGATAGAGAGAAGAATCCGGCGTTTAGAGAAACTTCAACGTGCTTCATCTGGTCAAGCACAAGATGCAGAGACCGCTGAGCAGCTTTCTAAGTTGAAAGAAGATCTTGAATATGTTCAGGTAAGCCAAGTATTTGCACTTAGTTATTTGGGATGGTGGAAACACTACGGTATTTGCAAACTAAAAACGCAAATTTAAGGGCTTGTTTTGGGGGGGACTTCTGGAGATGTTGTTTTGGAGGTTGGGTTGGAAATGTGTGTTTGGGGGGAAAACTTTTGAAAAAGTTCTGTGATATAGAAAATGGTGCAAAAATTTGAAATGTGTTCGGGAGAAAAAAAAAAAAAAAATATATATATATATATGCAAAATGAATCTTGTCTTGTTCGTTTTGTCAGTAAGAGCATTTTCCATTTTGACATAAAAATCATCTCATTTTGATTTGAAATGAGAAAGTTATGAACTTTTAAAGTTTGAGTTTTTTGAAGATGGAAGAGAGAGAAAGTTTGATGTAGAGTTGAGAATTTGAAATCTAGATGGTAAAATGTCATCTGGAGATGTTGCCCCAAACGGCCTCTAAATTACTGAAGAAAGTTATGTCTTTAATGTTTTGAGAAACCTAATGGGCTGGAAATGGACTTGAAACTGGACCCTTTTTCCCTGAACTAGAACCATGTTAGGGAGGAGCTTTGAGTGAGATTTCTGTTGTGTTTTTGTTCATGTTATCATTTTCGCTTTGATACATGACTACTGTTTATCATTATCTGCCAAGCTAAAGGTTTTTTCTTATGGCAGTTCTTTCCAAAGACTGAGAAATATGTCTCTTTATTTACTGGAGGTGATGATTCAGAGATGGTTGATAAGAGAAATAGATTGCGTGAGCAGATTAAGGCTAATCTAGTTGCTGCTGCAGCTGGCGGAAAGGATTTGGAAGGTACCAACTTGCCTCTACTTAGTTCTTCCATTCTGCATAAAGAATTGAATTATTTCCTTGATTTGTTTGATTTCTTCTCTTTTTTCCTGCAAATTAGTTCCGTAAGTTGATACACTTCATAGAAATAAAAACTGAAAAGAAGATTTATGAGATTACTATGGATATGTTTTTGGCAACATGGCTCTTTGTATGAAATAACTCGTACATCTAGGTTAAAATAATGATGTAGATCCATGGTAAAAAATTTGTCAAAATTTCAGATGTTCCAATCGAAGTTTTGGTTTTTGGGAGGAGGCGAAAGAAGTTTTGGCTTTTAGTCGTCTTTTCATTAAATTTTTTTTTTCTATTTATTAATATTTTGTAACTTAATTGTTTTTTGCTCTCTAGTGACATATTTTCCAAAAAGAATCTAAGCATTTTCCTTAAAAAAACGAGAGAGAGAGAGACAGAGAGAGAGAGAAGAAAATGGATTCTTGAAGTTCAACTGAATGTCATGGGACTAGTATTTGCTTGAAACAAGGTGGAATTCCAACCATGTTTGAGCCTCAAAGGACTATC
Source organism: Ficus religiosa (assembly GCA_024759925.1). Taxonomy (NCBI): domain Eukaryota; kingdom Viridiplantae; phylum Streptophyta; class Magnoliopsida; order Rosales; family Moraceae; genus Ficus; species Ficus religiosa. The sequence continues at coordinate 14,653 of JAFMPE010163374.1, forward strand.
CTTATGGTATAGAGATCTGTAATTTAAAAAGTCTCTTCTTTTTTTTTTTTAATTGAATCTGTATGAAGTTTCTCACGTGGAACTTATTTGTTACTTTATTTAAGTATCTTTTTAATGCTTTTTTTTTTTTCCTGTCCTAAAACATTGTAAATATGTTTTAAGGTGAATTTCCAGAATTTTCTCTGATATTTTCACCGCAATATCTGTAAACTTTGAGTATCTATATTTCCACTGATGCCGATATTTTCGTCCTTGTGTATTTCTGCTTTCTTGCATCACTATCTCCTATGGGGTCAGACCAAAAATTGGTAGAAGAAAAAATTACGAATGTTCTTCTTTCCAAATTGTTTCCTCATGTTTGAATGCTTTCCAAATATTCTACTTGATATTTATGTCGACTGAGAAAATTGCTTATTTTACAGTTACTTGATATTTCCTTGTCCTTTTGTTTTGTTCAATGGTGTAATGCTCTCTTTTTGTTGTTTCCATGAACAGAGACGGGTAGTGAGGATGATGGGCTTTTGGACATGAGCGACGATGATTTCTTCCTGACTGGAAGCTCTAGTGACGAAGCAGATGCAGATGATGAATGGACAGACAAAAGTACAAGGTAATTGCCATCATTGCAAATGGAGATGCTGTTTCTCGTAATTAGGCTTTGTTAGATTAAAAAAGGTTTTATCTACTTGCTGGCACTGCATTTGAGCTTCATCTTTCATTTGCTACGATTAACAAAAGTTTAAGTACATGAGTGTGAAGAAAGATAAAGATGGGTAAACCGATGACAACTGTTACGATCAGTAATGGTTTTAAAGGGGTACTCCATATCATTTCTAGTAAAACTGCTATCTTATGTTGTACAAAACGTAGTAAAAACTGTTATATTTTGAAAAGGCTACATCTTTTTTTGCAGGGAACAGGCATCCAGTGCTTCTGGAAAGGCAGCATCTGGCATGTCTAGCGATGAAAGAAATCAGGTTTCTAATTAAATTCATATTATTTCATATATTATAATGAAGTGTGGCTAGTGGTGGTGTTTTCAATTATTTTTCATCACTTAGACATGTTTTATTAATAGAGACAGGTCTCTGCCAGAGCCTTAATGCCGCCTCCACGGCCATCAACCAAGTCTCCACGGCCGTCAATGAAGTCTCTTTCAAGTCGTGCTAAGTCAAAATTTGCGCCTTCATCAAGCAAAAGTTTCTCAAAACATAGGGCTGATGTTTCCACATCCAGTGCTACGTCAAATAGCAATGCCAGTTCGTCCTTCAAGTCTAGGGGATCGTTGAATTCAGGAACGGCTCAGGGAAGTAATTTGAGCTCCAATTCCGATGCTCATAAACCCCGAAGAAAGAGGAGGCCAAAGAAGAAGAAACAGCAGGTTTGTGTTGCATTCAACTATCAATATAATTCATATATCCGTTTGCATTCACCGACTTCCTTGTGCTGTTAATTTGGTGTTTGCAACTGTCCTAATTCGGATTGATAAGGATGGAAGTTTCGTCATTCTGGTAGTAGTATGTAATTTGTTGAGGCAGCTTGGTTTTTGAATCTTCTTCCCTGCTTATCCCTTTCGAGTCGCACTTTTCATGCTTCAGCTCCAAGAGCCATCAGGCTTGAACTAGAATGAGCAGCTTACCCCATTTGGTAATGGCATGTACTTGATTTTATAGGCGGTTTTTTATAGACTACCCATCTAGTTCTGCACCATTTTTAAAGAGACAATACCCATTGGAAACGAAAATGGCTTCTACCTTCCTGGCACCTCTAGTAGCTTACTCATAGATTCCAAAGAATTGGCCTAAAGTTCAAACCATTGCAAACCAATGTTCTGGCAAAGTCGAACTGAGATTCCTAACGTGCATATAATCTATTTAGGGCTAAAATGTTTCACGAAAATGGCTTATGTGATCGTCATGATCAATTGAAGTACTTTTGTTGACCTTTTATCCGTTTCGAAACTTGATTATTTCTCCATTTGACAGGCATGAAGGAATGGCATTGAACCTGGAATAATATAAACCAAATTTGTCAGCCTGTGAGTTCTTCATGCAAGTGTTTTACAGATCGATCTTAACGATTCAAATTATGTCGTCATTTTGGTGGGTAAGATTGTGGAATGGTTCGTTGTAATGGCTACTTTGAACCCATTTGTTTCTCATCCACAGATAGGTTTATTTTGTTTTGAGAATTTATTTATGTAATTATATGCAAATCCCCTGTGCGATCATGATAGAAACCTGCTTAGTTTGGGATTCCTTAGTGCTAATTACAAATACTTCGTGGAAAACTTTTTTCGATATATAGAGATATAAATGAAGTATCAACCCACAAATTGGTTCGGCTTGTGTGCTTGTTATTTGTGTCAACTTTTTTCTTGTATTCAAAACAATCTCCCAAAAAATCAATCAAATGCGATTTTAAAATCGGAATCGGCACTTTTCTCAAAAAACTATCGTTTTCTTTTTCATACTCGAATCGATCAGGGGAACTGCCCTAAAGAGCGAAGATGAGACAGAAGAAGGTATGGAAAACGACTTGAAAAGAAAAAAGGAATGAAAGGTTAAGTGAAAAAACGACAACAAAGATGAAAGGAGAAAAGTTAACAAAACGCGTCAGCAAGACGGAGGTCGACATAAATGTGGATGAAGGACAAGGAATAAAAAGAAAAACAAACATGGGATAACATGCAACAGATTAAAGGACAGAAGGACGAAAAGGAAGGCAGAAAATTAAACGACGATAATTAGAGAAGAACAAAACAGCAGCGGTACTGAGGGACAAAAACAAAAATTCTTAGCGATAGAAATAAAAACGACACCAAGCCCGAAAAGAAACACATAAGAGTAAACGACAAGAAAAGGGAATTGACAAACGGAACAAATGACGACACTAGAAGAGTTTTATGCCAAAAAGAAAATTGTTATGAGAAAGGGAAAACGACACAAAATACACAAAAAAAAAAAAAAAGGAAAAAAAAAAACCAAAAGGAAAGAAATGACAATCAAATAAAAATATGAATTAGCGAAAAGAAAAATGCTAGGACATCAATTTCAATTTTAATTTTTGAGTATCAACTTATGTGACATATGAGTTGTTATTTTATTTGTAAGTATTTAAAGTATTATCATGTCAATTGATTGTATTTGTCAATGAAAATATGATACGTGAGTTGGTATTAAAAAAATTAAAATTAGAGTTGATATACTTAACATTACTTAAAAATTAAAATTAGAGTTGGTATATACTTAAAACAACAAAAATAAGATCGATCATGAATAAACGACGACAAAAATAATTACCTGACAAAATAAGAAAACAACGCAAATATTGAACGAAAAAGGGTCAAAACATGGCAACGAAAAGCGAAAGTGTGATTTCTATTTTTTGATTTTGATAAAAGCAAAAGTGTGATTTACCTTTTAAAAAAAGTGAAATAGGTAATAAGACAGAAAAAACGAGGAAAATCCAGCCAAAAAAAAAAGAAAAGAAACAAGGAAAACCATTACACGACAAAAACAGAACCAGAAGAAATCAACGACGACATTAAAAAAAAAAAAAAGTTTTTGTATTCCAGCAAAATAAAAGAAAACCTAATAATAATTAAAAAAACAAAACAAAAGCAGGGTTATGTTATATAGACTTCATCCAATAAGGAACTGCCATGTGTTCTTATTCTGTGATTCTATTGGTGGATTTCTCGTGTATGACTTATTTTACTGCCATCTCACCTTACATTTGACATCTACTTTCATAATTTTATTTTTTCCACCAAAATTAATTTCTTTATAGTAAAATAACTTTTGATAGAAAAAAAAAAAAAAGAAAAGAAAAGAAAAGAAAAGCAAGTGCCAGAATCAATAAAGCTACTTGAGAGTACCATCAAAAACTAAAACAAAAACAAATGTTAAAGCCTAAACCAAACCAAACCAAACCACACACGGCACTGATTCATGTTTGAGAGAAAACACCAATGGGAGCTCCGAAATCAAAGCTTCAATTTTTATCAACATTCTTTTTGTTCTTTCTCCTACACAGAACTCTCGCAGAGGGCGTCACTTTGGAGGAAGCTAAACACCTCAGAGACGAGGTAACTATTCTTTTTTTCTTTTTTTTTGTTTTTAATCCCAATTTTCACGTCCTACAATTTCTCTATACCAAAACGATTTCTGGGTTTGATTTTAATCTTCCTGTTCCTTATTTCAATGCCACTGATCCGTATTTAGCCCTTTCTTCTCTTTATTTTCTGTTTTCTGTTTGCTTGGCTTAGCTGGGTTGCTCTGGGTTTTGGATATTTGTGATTAGAGGGACTTGGGACCAATTGGGTTGCAAAAAACGGATTCAGAAGGTTAAATGCAAAAACCCATTTCGAAAAGACTCGAATTTTCACTTTCCCAAGTTTCATTTTTTGCACAGAAAAAAACATTTTTGTCGTGTTTTCTCAATTGCTTAGAAGTTGGAATATACTAAAGTCAAATGTTTTTCTCAAGTAATGTAAAAAGTTCGTTCTTTTTTATTTTTATTTTTATTTTTTATTTTTATATAAATGTAATAAAGGATCTTGACATTGAAATGAACACGATTACTTATGGAAATGTGGTGAAGATCAGTGTGAAGATCAGTCAAAATGGATAAGCAGCTGATAACCGATTTGTTGCTACTGTTGTTGTTGTTGTTGTGTGTGTGTGCGTGTGTGTATTTTTTTAGTATGTTAAATCTGGCTAGAGCACAGTATTTACTATTTAACAACTTAACAATGTAGGTGAGAGAGATGTTTTATCATGCTTTTAATGGATATATGAAGAATGCTTTTCCACTTGATGAACTAAGGCCGCTATCATGTGGGGGAGAAGACACACTTGGCGGTTATGCCTTAACTTTGGTAAGAGAATAAAAATTTCTTTTCTTTCAATTTTACTTACGTAAGTTCTTAAATCCAATCCCTATTTTTGGTTTTTCTGTGTCATGTCATTGTCTCAGATTGACTCTTTAGATACACTGGCTTTACTTGGTGATCGGGAACGCTTTGCTGCCTCTGTTGAATGGATTGGTAAAAACCTTCGGTTTGATATAGTGAGTGAATAAGTAATACTTTCTTGTTTGTAAGATTAGATGATTATCTTGGATTGACATTGCAGCATGTTTGACATGTTAGAAGCATGCTGTTTTTGTTGACGTTATCTTTTGTAAACCATGCCACTAGTGATCTTTATGGGAGGCTTGTTAGTTGTTGTATGATTTGATGTTAGAATATCATTTTCCATATGATGTACTGCTATTAGTATCTATGATTTCGAATGTCTTGGGTTTTATGTATGTTGGATATCACTTTCTGGAACTATGTTCTTTTCTGGCCCTTTCTAGTTGTTAAGATACGTTGACATATTTTTCTTCTACCTCTTTGGTTACTGTATCAAAATTTCGTATTGTGTTTGATTTATGATATGAATTTCAGATCCAAAACTAACTTTTTTGCTTTTGATTTTATTAATCTTATTGCAGAATAAGACAGTTTCGGTTTTTGAGACTACCATTCGTATCCTTGGTGGTTTGCTATCTGCACATCTTATTGCAAGTGACTATGCCACGGTATAAATGAGATGATAGCTCTATGGCTTTTTTTTTTTTTTTTGGGCGAAAAATATATATATTTTTTGGTAAAGCATGAAATGTATCTTAAAACCAGTATGCCTTGAAATTAACTTGAAGATACTTGTGTACTTTCTTCACAACGTAAATTTAGATTAGCTTGGAGCCACTAAATTTTATCCGTGACTTTAAGAGTCACAATTTTCATTGACGGGTAGCCAAGGAAATATGATAAAATTGTTTTCAGCTATCCCAAGCAATGATGAATTAGATGATAATGAACTGGTCGTTAACCATTTTTTGTGGGACAGTTAACAATTCTGACAACAAGAATGCTTTGTGTCATGTATCGTTACAGTATGAATTGTGACCTTAAGATTTTTGTTCAGTCGTTTCCACATTTTCCGTTGTAGGGTATGAAAATTTCAACCTATGACAATCAGTTACTCCACTTAGCTGAGGACTTAGCCCGGAGAATGTTACCTGCATTCGACACTCCTATGGGTATTTCTTGACTATATTTTCCCCATATGCACATAACCACATGCAAATTTTAATCATTATCTTACATACTTTCCCGTTCCCTTTGTCAGTTCACAATTGACTTGAACATTTCTTTCTTTTTTTTCTTCCCTTTTCTTTTCTAATTTTGGTTTGTGAGTTTTAGAAACTTAATGGTATTAGCAAAATCATGTCAAAGTAAACAACATATTGGATAGTTTTTCTTACTGTTCATATATGGAAAGGGGAGAAAAACAAAGTTTATATTTATTGATTTCTAATAATTCAATATGCTAAAAAGGGGCGCGGACGGGTGAAAAGCAATAATGTTGTTTGCCTTATTCGTTTTACTTGAAGTAGCTGAAAAGTCCTTTACTTTGCAAGAAAAAGAGATCTCTTGCAGTTTCCCTAGCTTTGTGAACCTAGATTTGATGGTACCAATTTGTCGGTAAATAAAATAAAAAATCCACAAAGTTTTTCGTAACAATTGAATTGCTTAGTTCGTAATATGGTGGAAATCAAGCGCTTCCAGTAATCTTTCTACCTATTATTCGTTGCAGGAATTCCTTTTGGATCTGTCAATCTCTTGTATGGAGTTGATGAACACGAGAGCAAGGCAAAATTCTTTTAACAAACATGTATCAATGGGGATTTTTTTTACGAGATAAAGTTGTAAAAGTCTTCTTTGTGCATAATCATCGCATATAAAGTGCTTAGCATTCACAAGTATGAATGAAGAGCTTCGATTGAAAAACAAAAAAAACAAAAAAATAAAATAAATAAAAATGAAGATATATAAAATATATATATATTTTTGGTTACCATCTTCTGCGCCAGTGTTTCTTTTTGTAGGTTAGTAAACATCTAAAATGTTGAATGCTTTTTTTAGATAACATCAACAGCTGGTGGAGGGACTTTGACCTTGGAGTTTGGAGTACTCAGCCGTTTGACAAATGATCCCAGTAAGTATGACTACCTATTCTATCCCGTAATTTTTTTTTTCAAGTAGCTTCTACCTTAAGTTGAGGAAGTCTATGTATGAGCAGGTTGTTTGGCATTACACTTTATATATATGTGTGTGTGTGTAGTGATTACAGCTATTTAATTATTATTTGTTGATTGTTTCCCCTCTTCTTGCTTCACCTGTTCATTTTGTATAGATCTCAGGGAACTCCACCAGTACAAAACTTTTGTTTTTTTTTTTTTTTTCATGCTATCTTGTTGTATATGTCATTTTTAGGTTATTCTTGTACTTGCTGCTTTATTTTAGGAACAGGGAAACTAGAGTGTTCTTTCTGATGTTATAATTTACTTATGCCCGTGCCTTTGGTATTTCAGTTTTTGAACAAGTTACTAAGAATGCAGTGCGCGGAATTTGGGCTCGCCGCTCAAAGCTTAATTTAGTAGGTGCTCACATTAATGTTTTTACTGGTGAATGGACACAGAAGGTAACTAATCTTACAAATGATAACAATCTAGGCAACCAACTGCTGCTTTCATAGTTGTATTTACATATGGCACTGTCTAATACCTACGTCACATGCATCTTCTCTTACTTTCTACGTTGAAATCCTCCACCCGCATTATGCTAGGAGACCTATGATGGGCTTATAATCATGTTGGGCACAGTTTAATCTAATCCTCCATGTCTTTCAAATGCGTGAAATAGTGACAGTTCTAATCGTATATGTGTTTGTAGTCTGGTCTTCCAAAGAACCCTTGACTCAATATGCATCAAATGAATGCCAATTGTTTCTGTTTTTCTTTTATCTGGAGATCATATCGCCCCTTGCTTCCTATGTTGTGGACCATTCATGGTTGTTTTCCTTGCTGATTTGCAGGATGCTGGAATAGGAACTAGTATTGACTCTTTCTACGAGTATCTTCTGAAGGTTAGTAACATGCCTTTCATTTTCAAACCTGCTGATGCTTAAACTTATGCCTTTTGGTTATATTTTCACCAGGTCAAATACTCGTTGCTTCTTTATTGGTTTGTACATGTTTGATGAAATGTTTTTCTTTTGTAAAATCCTGCTTGCAAAAGTGATTGGCCTTACCTTTCACAGTTAATGTGTACTTCTCTCTACTGACACAATGAGATAAATTGTTAGCGGATTGAACGATGGGAAGTTTGCCAATGTATATCTTTTGTTTCTGAAAGAAGTCTGTCAGCACATGTCTCATTTTGATGGCCCATGGTTTTCTTTTCTTATTCCTTTGTTGTTTACTGTTGGTTCAGGCTTATTTATTATTTGGAGATGAAGAGTATTTATTCATATTTCAAGAAGCTTATGCAGCTGCCATGCACTATCTGTTCAACGATCCTTGGTAAAAGCTTGAATCCTTTACGTGTTGATAATTAAAAATACATTTCATTTACTTGATCATTTTAACTCCAGAAAATATGGAATTTGATTTTGTTTGCAGGTACGTGGAGGTAAATATGGATTCCGCTGCTCTTGTTTGGCCATTATTTAACAGTTTGCAGGCTTTCTGGCCAGGCCTTCAGGTTTTCCTTGATACCCTATTGTAAAACTGGATAATCGAAGTTAAATAACGTTTACAAATTGAAATTGTTCATGCCATCTTTTGGAAGGTTTTAGCTGGGGATATTGACCCTGCAATTCGAACTCATAGTGCCTTCTTTAGTGTTTGGAAAAAATATGGTTTCACTCCCGAGGGCTTCAATCTTGCTACGCTGAGTGTGCAGGTATTTTGTTTACCTTCCCTTACGCCCACGCCCCACACCAATATTTTCTCATAGAAATTATAGTTTAAGGAGGAGCATGCTGGCATAGAGTAATCTTGTGATGTTTGAAAAGTCATTTGAAGTTGAAGTTTTGTTTTTGCAATGCTTTGTCCTTTCTTTTTGCTATTCTTGATTTTCTTTCCCCAAATCTCTGTTCCTTAGTGGTTAATGATATTCATGCAACTAGTAGATAATAGCTTTCAGGTTATTATAACAATAACTCTGCTTTAATTTTTTAGTCTTATTCATTTTCAGTATGGGCAAAAGAGCTATCCGTTGCGTCCAGAGTTAATTGAGAGCACCTATTGGCTCTACAAAGCTACTAGAGATCCCAGGTTAGCACGGAATCACTTCTAATTAGTAGTGTGACTCGATTCTATCTCTTTTTTCATTTGTTCAAACCCGAGCCTAATGTGGCCAAGAGATTTTGGAGCATTATGCGAGAAACTATTGCAGATTACTTGTTCTATACAATGATGCACTACCCCCTTCTTTGTAGATTTCTTGATGCGGGACGGGACATTGTGGCCAGCTTGCAATATGGTGCACGATGTTCATGTGGATATTGTCACATATCCGATGTAGAATTTCACAAGCAAGAAGACCATATGGAGAGCTTTTTCCTAGCGGAAACAGTAAGAACTTTGATATACACTAGTCATTCTTTCATTTTTTGCTCGTTGTAGTTTTTGAAACAGCATCGTTTACAAAAGCTATTATTATGATTTCTCTTTGTGGCTATTCTTTCTTTGGATTGATTTTTTGAGCCCATCACTCAAGTGTCTTGGCTACGAGATCTACTAGACCTAATTAAAGTTCCTTCTTTGGTGCAATGCTTCTTCTAATGATAAATAAGACAATTCAAAGATGGAAAACCGTGATTAGAAGACATTAAATTGCAGTACTCATTTTCCTAGAATGTTATCTCAACTATAGAAAATTTCAGTTTATGTACTCGAAGAGAGTTCTCGTTCTCTTATTATATTTGTTTATAAGGGACGTTCGTGAACAGTATCTTTACCATCCTTATGATAGTCTATGTTTTCAAGTTTCTTGTTTATGCTCCATTTTTACATTCCTCATTTATTCATTTTTCTTGTCGTTAACAAAATTTTACTAAATTTAGGTGAAATATCTGTGGCTTCTTTTCGATTTGGCGGCGGGTCCTGATAACCTCGTTGAAAATGGACCATACAAGTATGTGCTTAGCACTCTAACCGTTATACTTTGTAGAGTTGATTTGATGAACATGGTTACTTCTCTCTTTTTATTATACAGTAAAATAATTCTCTTTACAGGTACATATTTAGCACTGAAGGCCACATATTGCCATCAACCCCGCAAATATCTCTATTGCGTGAGCATTGTTCTTATTTTGGGGCCTATTGTAGAAATGGCGACATTAAGCAGGAACATTGTACGGCAGATGTTGCAAGCAATCTTCAAGAAACCAACGACAGTAGGTCATTTGCAAGCTGGGCTCACGGTGGATTGCAATCAGAGAATACTTTTTCTGATTCAATTCCTATATCGGGTTCTATAAAGGTCAGTACTTTTTCTTTCCCCTTCTCATGGTTTTTAGATTTAGAAAATCGGTTTTCCTCGAGTTCACTACATTTAAAGAAATACCGATCTAAACAAATGGGAATACTTTTAAAGGAATTAGATATTTGCTAAAATTATGGGGTTATAAATACAAGTGATCAGTGAAGAATGAGGATAGGTGTGGTTATTTCATATTCTCTTGTTTGTTTGTTGCTTTTTATTTTCGCCACTAAAGCAGGTCGTGGTAAGTCGTTTTCTGGGCTTATTTAGTGTTAACAGGTTGTACTTCTTTTTGGTGAATGAAACTTCTCATGCACGGAAAGGACAAAATGGTCTCTGAAATCCATGTGCAACTTTAAAATATTAATATTTTTGGCCAACGGAAAATATCTTGTCTGCTTGGCAGGGGTTTTGCCCGGGACTAACTCATGGACAGAAATTCGGCATTACATATGTGACCCCAGCAGATACACAAAAGAATGTGCCTACAATTGAGAGACAAGAAAATGTTGCTCGGAGCATTTCAGCTATGGTTGTTCCTGACCAAAATTCCGATCATACACCGGCCACGAACAAGCAATATCACGACAATTTTCAGGACTTGGATGAGAGAGGACCCAAGAGTAACCTCCCTCAAGAATGACAAAGGCAAATTTCAGAGAATGGTTGAAAGGAAACCGAGGAATCATCCAGATATCTGGCTTTCTACTGCTGTCTGTGAATTCTTCCGCTGCAAGATCATTGACAAATAAGGTGATCGCAGAAGGATCCGACATGTTATCCTGGTCTTGGCTGTTGACTCAATGCCCGAAAATGGCGTGAAGTTCTCTGCTTTGGAAATGTAACTTTTGATCATTGGTTTGAACAATTCAGGATAGAGTGAGGATGAAGCTAACAGTGTACACTATAAACGGGTACAACAAGGGTCCGACTGATATCTTGCTAGGTTTACCGCCCTGCGTTCCCAAAAACACTTGCATTTGATCACCCTTGTAACTCCGGCGTACTTCGCCTGTCATTCATTACACATTTTTTCTTGTCATCTTAGAGACAGAAGTCTGTTTACTTGTAGAACATCATAAAGTGATGCTGAACAACTAAAATTTTTCTGATAGTTTCATTTTGGGCACTGCCCTTTGATTGAATAATAAATCCAAAAAGCTAAGTAATGTGGAATTACTTAAGCTGAAAGAAGTGAAACTGATTCACCTCTGATTTGTTTTGATGGTAAAAGGCCCATTTGACTGAAGTGTTGAGATTTTTTTTTTTGTCGAATATGGTTGAATTAATGAGCATGATAATCTCATTTTGATGGTCCTAATCAAAAAATTTCTTTACCTTAATGTTTGTTCATGTACTTGAAATTTCATTAAAGAGTTTTGTTGCTATCAGCGGATGAGAGGGGTGAGATTTAGATAAGAATTCTCACATACTACGTCAGAAAATATTTCAGTCGTTGATTTTACATTGTTAAATATATATATATATATAGAGGGTATATACATTACTTGGAATATGCGAAGGCCAAAGAACCAAATACAAGTTGGCATGTACTGGTCTTTGGTGATTGATTTGTCAGGGTCAGATAAGGAGGATAAGCGGTTGCAGAACTACACTGATTTCCAAGGTAGAAACAAATCATTTAGTGGTCTTCCTGACATTCAAAGAATATGTCATTTTTTGGAGTTACGACTGCAACACAACCAGTCAATTCTGATTACACTACATAAACATTTTTTTATTTTTTTTTATTTCAGGTATTAGATGGTGTGTTAAAAAGATAATGATGGTTGAAATATTTTGTTGTTGGAAAGCTCTCGAATTTGGATGGTTTACGACAATTTATCCATTATTTAATGACTGAAAAAATCATTAGAGCTAAGTAATTGTACTGTAATTCTGGCCCATTCTTGTGTGGTTTGGCATTTGACAACAAGGACGCGTTAAAAAAAAAAAAAAAAAAAGGAATAAGAAGAAAGGCATGCCACACAGGTTGGCATTGTGCTAACACAAGATATACTTGATCTTAATTTCAATTCGTTGAGTGGCATTTGATGTGTTGGAGGTAAACCAATCCAGTGTAGCACAAGATTTGATGTAAGATATGTTGTCATAAACTTCTAATACTTGACCTAACTTTACACTAATTTACATACACAAACATATATATATATATATATATGCATATCCATATTTTGCGCAAGAGTGAAATAAATAATGTTTACTCGTTTCCATGACAGTTGATACATATCTTAAGCTTGACAAACGTGCTATATTAGAGTTATATCTATATGCTTATCTGGTTATATTAGTTTTCATCACCTAATCACGCTTTGGGCTAGCAAGCTCAATCATATAGGTTTGATTCTTGAGAGATTCTGATTATAGTATAATTGAATCTTTGATATCTTTACCAAAACCCTAGTTAGTGGGACCCCAAAAAAAAACTGGTTAATATTCTTTTTACATCTGTGTATATCCATATATACATATATATATAAATATATATGTATATCATCACATTTATAGATCTTGTGCTCACATGGATAAAGAATATAAGATCCTCCATTATCTTGTAAAACTACTCAAACTAATGCTTTAGCAACTTATTCTTAGTTGTAATTAGTTTAAATAACCCCTAATACTTTTAATCTATTTTTTTTTTAATTTTAAAAAACGTGACACATTAGTTACGCATTGCCTAATGAATGTGAGACTGAATCACATTTTTAAGATTTTGATTCGGCGTTAAGAGACTTTACCAATTGAACCGGTTTTTCTCGATTCGTTCTCATAGTGCTGACTGTTGTGGTGCTAAATGGCTAAAAAAGCCAGAGCATTTGCCAAAGGTCACCCAAGGACCACCACCACATGTGGTGTGTCCTCCTCAGGAAACAACGTACCAAATTTCTCAACGAGTGGTTTGGCTGGATGCCAAGTCTGCTACTGTTTAGTTTGCTTGAGTTAGGTTTGAGCAACATATGATCATGGTTTGTGATTTCTCTCCTGTCACGATGAAGTATCGGTATTTTGGTCCCTTACTTGTGAAGTGTTGCGCTTTTATTGGTGGAACATTCTATCCGGTTACTCCCGAATCGGATAACTTTTGTCCCTCTTTTGTAGAGAAAGAAATTTAAAAAAAAAAAAAAAAAGGATAAAATTTTGTCCATTATTTAACAACAAGGCTTAGACCAACCCCATTGAGGTTCTTGATCCAATTTCATTATCCTCAAGCCTATCATTTAGTGAAAATTACAATTTTTCACAAAAATTTAAATTTACTGTGTGAATTGTAGATTTAAACCTATGATCCAAATGGACACTGACTTTTTCAATCGTACCATGCAATCATTTTATCAGACCCTAAATGATGAACAATAAAACGAACCATTGAAATTAGAATTGCTTTTGTTAGATGGGACCCAACAATCAAAAGTTCCAACTATTCGAATCTTTACATGATTCATTTCGAATTGATAATTCATACTGTAGTTTGATTATTAACTTTGCTCCTCCTTAAAAATAAATTTGCAGTTTTAACTTGAAGAATAATTGTTTTCAAAGAACAGTAGAGAGACTACCAAATTTTCTCATTCCGACAACTAAATGGAGTAAGAATCACAAGAGTCAAGTCCCGGAATCATGTCAGATCTTGTTTCTCAACTTTTTCCTTTATTATTGTCACACCAAAAGACATGGGAAAATAAAAGTTCACATTAGTGTGTCAATATTTGATTATGATATAAATAAAGGAAGCAGATTTTCCAAATTGCTGTTCTGGTTAAGCAATAACTTGTTTTTAATAATAATTGAAAACCCCAGTAATTTATTTGCATTTTTTAAACAAATGGGAACTAATATATATATATATTTATATATATTTTGTACTCTGGCATGAGGAGATAAAAGAGTATTTTAGGGGGGCATAGAAAATGTTACATTAAATTATAATTTTGTAGTACATCGATAAAGATAAATTGAATCCCATGTACTTAGGCATAAATAGTAGTCAGATTTATTTTTGCTTTGTGTGGGGTTAGGCTTAGCAACTCATTAGCTTTTGCCTATAGAATATTAATCAAACAAATGTTTACAAAGCCCAAAAAATTTCCTCATTTCTCGATGAGATTTTGTGAGAAAATAATAATAAGATTTTGTTGGTGTGGACAGCCATTAACGTGCCCAACTTGTGTGTATTAACTATATGTATAATATAGCTAAGAATATCCTAATTCCCAAACTGCTAAAGGAAATCAGCGAAGTTAGTACAATATTAGAATAGTAACAATAAGATAATAACAAAAACCAACTATCTGTTTTATCAAAATATCGTGTTTCGATTCGTATTTTCTTGGAATATTATTTATTTATATCCCTAACGTTTTACAATTTGTATTAAAATGCTTCTGAGTGGGTTGGTTTTTCACATTATTTTTGAGGGAGACTTTGAATTGAGGTCTTTAAACACAATTTGTCAAAAATCGGATTAGATGCGAAATTTCTCAAAACGAAAAATTAAAAAAAAATAAAATAAAATTTTTGTTATTACAAAAGCAAGAAGCACATGTAAGCATGACATGATGAGCAAAATCCTCTTGAAACACCTCTCTCTCTCTCTCTCTCTCTCTCTC